>JAQIWG010004758.1:0-15513 GCA_034695025.1 Chamaedrilus cognettii | reverse complement strand
CGTCCGTGAGGGTTCTCCAGAGCGACGCTGTACGTCCCTCCGTCGGACCGCTTCACCTTCTTCACCCCAGTGACGTCACATTGGGGACCGTGTCGGACTTGATGCGTGACGCGTCGGGGAGGCTGACACCGTTGAACTGCCACATCACCTGAATGACAATACCAGTAATAGCAATGTATAGAGAATGTAACACGGGATCCGTCATTTCCATGTCACCGTCTTGGAATAAAGTCCTTTAAGATAGAAAAAGAAACATTCAGATGTATGTAGTTTTGAACTTTCAAAATTGAATTTCATGCACGACACTCCTTTCTTCTTTACATATTTCTTTTTGCACAGTTTTGGATCATCAAAAAAGGATAACACTTTCAATACGATAGCGTATTTATCATAACCATGGGTAACCTTAACACTGTCCTTATGAACAAACTCTGAACATGAAACAAAAGAGAAATGCTCAAACCTTGGGCTGGGGGTGCGCTGTGAAGGGAACGTCGAGGGTGATGGACTTGCCGGCGTTAAGAGTGAGGCCGGTCTTGTAGCGCTCGTCCACTGCTAGGATCGTTGGGGCGGCTGAGCCATAAATATATTTATGAATTAATTAATCGTTTAATTCATTAATTCATTAACATATCTAACTATAGATATGGAATAAAGAAAAGGACAATAAAGAAAAGGAAAAGTCAAAGGACTTGTTGAGAGTGAGGCCTGTCTCGCAGCGCTCATCCACAACGAGAATCGTTGAGACGGCTGGACACGCATTATTTAATTAAAATTGTTAATTAATTTTAATTAAACTAATAAATATTTATGAATCAATTGCTTAATTCATACGTTAGGTGTAGTCTATCTATTGTGCAGCGTGAGGCCAGTTTGTCCACAGCCATAGAGGCTCGTTCACGCACATAACCCTGATCTATTACTGCACATAATTCAATTTTTTTTGATCTTAATGGATATTATATTGGCATAAAAATAAAGCTGGAAAATGCAGTGCATCAATAGACTCTACTCTTGTAGCTGTTCTCACCCAGAGAGGTGCTATACTCGCCAGAGATGTCTAAAACTGGAGGCGTGTGAAACTCTACATGCAGCAAAAAAGAGGATTTACAACTGTCTCATAATGGCTGCATTTAGAGTTAAAGATGATTATCGGTTGCTAAAATTAGCTTCACATCCGAGGGCCAATAGGAATCCAGTTAAGTCCAGGCGAAGCGTTGTGGCCGAGTGGTCTAAGTCGCGGACTTCGGATTGCGAGTGTGGCAGCGAGTCGCTTCAAACCCCGGGCGCGGCAAAAGATTTTGAGTCACTTCGTACACCCTTTGCAAAGCTGCTTAATTTTGTCAGCCCTGCAAATAATCATCCATTAGGGTGGAGTGCAGTAGAGAAGTTGATGTCTGATCTGTTTGAAATGAATCGATTAAGATTTGTTGGTGATTTGCAATCCGATTTTTGTGTTCCAAGCGAGAGATAGGCCACTGCCTATCTTTATAGGCAGGTGGTCTACATTACCTGCGGGTTTATATCATTACTTGGTCTGTATTCTTACCCTCCACTGTCAAGGTAGCGCAAGACGTCTTCTTCCTAAACACAACCAAGTAGTCCCCGGCGTCCTTCCTGTCCACGTTCTTGATAACGAGCCGATGAACAGTTCCACGCACGACGCGGTCGTACTTCTCGCTGTTCTTGAGCGCGCGGTCGCCCTTGAGCCACTCCACGCTGGCGCCGTCCACGGAGAGCTGCACTCAAAGGTGACGGTCTCCGGGATGCTCTTGGTCTTCTGGTTCTCAAGTTGACCTACAAACGACACGCTCTCCTCTGAAATGGAATCATTGCTAACGGTGTCATCATTAACATATTTGTTAAACTAGAAGGTATTTAGAATAATAGAGCTCTTTATGTGTAACAAATATAAGAAATAATAACAGACTTCGCGCTGCTAAAAGTAAGAAGTTTTTACTGCTAAACGTAAGAACAATTTTTGAGCTGCTGGACGTATTAAAAGTATTTGCGCTGCTGAAATAAGAAGAGTATTTGGACTGCTAAAAATATGAAGAGTCCTTGAACTGCTAAAAATAGGTAGTATTTAGCGCCGCAAAAAAAAGAACAGTGTTACTAAAACAACATCTGCATAAAGCAACGACAGTACGAAGGCCCAGTAATCATAAATTGCATGTCGAGGAGCATTACAAGAATCGTTTGTCTTTTAATAAAAAAAATAAAAAAATAAAAAAATATAACTTAAATGTATAGAATTATTACTGTATGTGCAACAGCAATATTTTCAGCAATTTTTAGATGAAAAACGCAATTTATTTTATCTATCTATGAAACTTTACGAAATGTATCAATTGAAAGAGAAATTTATATAACAATTTATATAACAATTCATATGTAGCAATTTAATCAACAACTTTGTTTGCAAACAGCGCACTACCTAAATAAAAGCTGAAACAGCGTAAAAATTACAGAAATTGTAATTTCTGCACCAAAGTCAGAATTCGTACCGTATTTGACGGCGGCAGACAACTCGGACGCTACTCCATCTCCGACCTTGTTCTCCGCTGTCACACGGAACTCGTACTCCGTCCCCTCCGCCAGCCCGGTAAAAGTGAACTCCGTCTGGGTGATGGAGGTGCGGGGGTTGGCGACCACCCAGCGCCCCCCGGGGGCGGCGGGGCGGTACTCCACGACGTAGTTTGTGATGGGGCAATTGCCCGTGTCCTTGGGCGCCGTCCACTTGAGCGTCGCGGAGTCCTGGGCGCACAAACACCAAAAAAATTAAACTTATGCGATCAGATTTGGGTCTCCCAGCTAATAATGAAGGCCTACAAAAAATAATTCTTTTATTTTTAGAGTTTCACAGCCAACGGACTCCAATTAAATTCCTCAGTGAATCATAGCCTGATGAGTCAAAATTTCAAAGAGATGCTGGAACTGACAGTTGTATGAAAAATAATGTTTCATATGTTTTATCATTTTGTGTTAAAATCTGTTTCAAATCATTTTGTGTTCATCCACGTGTTTAAATATGCCCAGTCATTATGACCAAGAAAGTACAACGATGCCTATCAGTCTACTGTGGAACTAAAGCCAGCGACCGTCAGCAGGTGCGATGGAGCATCACCACCTCCTCATAAGGGGTTAATAAAAATCCCCTTGGTTCGTACCTTCTTGACCTCTGCGGCTCCTGGCTTGCCCGGCTGGCCCGGCTTGTCAAACGGTTCCTTTGCCACGATGCTCTCGGTCGCTGTCGAAGGCTTTCCCAGTCCAGCGTAGTTCTCCGCCGTCACCCGGAACACGTACTCCGTTCCTTCCACCAGGTCCTTCACCTGGTAGAAACAATGACAGGAAAGCGTTAACTTTTGTTAGTGACCAAAGTTTTAAAACCCTTCAATCAAATAACTGAAGAATTTAATTAAATGTTTGGATGACTCCACTGCTGCAAAAGCTATTCCCTACAGCACAGGCTGTATAGGCCTATATAAAAATTTAGATTAGTACCGGTATGATACTACTGCAGGCTTACAGAAAAGAGTTAAGAAATATAGAAACAATGCAGGGGCCTTATTTACATACATTTTTTAAGATTTTCTGAAATTTTATCCTAACTGAAATTGAAACAGCAAAAAATCCAATCGCCGACCGACCGCTGTGACGTCATCATTCTGTTGGCGCGCGGAAGGGCGGAGTTTCCAATAAAAAAGATAGGATTTTCATAAGGTTCTTAAGACAATCTTAAGACTAACATTATCATAAGATCGCTTCCTAAATGAGGCCGCAGGCCCACAGAAAATAATAATGAACAAGTGAGAATCAGTAGCAAGCTGCGCTATAACGCGCTACAATGTTCTCTAGAACATAGACTACAAAGCCGGAGCGAGAGGCCTACTGCATGATCTGACGTCATCATGGGTCCTACACGCACCCACGATCCCCTCTACTATGCGGTTTTGAGGAGTTTAAGGACCATGTGCAGTAATAAAAACTATTACAGTCTGGTTCTATGCGAAGGGCCATGCACAGAGCGCTGCTTACTCTTTATTCGCCTCTTACAACTAGACCGGGAAGCTCTGGGCTGCAAGCTTGCAAGCCAATTCTTTGTTCCCCGGCTTGCGGGGGCTGCCCTCCATATGGTCCATTTTTTGCCAATATTATTTACCCATGCCATCCAACAATTGGCTGGTAAAAATGTTGTCTCGCTGTGAGCAAGACAACAGGAATGTTAATGCAAGCTACTCCAAAATAGTCCGTAATCGCCGTGAGCAGTTGTGGCCGAGTGGTTAAGGCGATAGACTTGAAATCTATTGGGCTCTGCCCGCGCAGGTTCGAACCCTGCCGACTGCGTGATGCTTTGACATTCATGTTTTGCAAAATGTTAGTCTGTTACATGTTAAGTTGTACTATGCCAAATTTAGTCGTTTAACGTTGTAGGATATTTGCAACTGCTTTCAACCACATGGAAGAACTGCTTTTATTTTTGTTTTTGTAGTATAAAGACCGTGTGTAGGTAGCACAAAGACTACACACAGTCTGATTCTGTAAAGGAGAGCCGGTACAGAGCCGCTTCCCCTTCTTTAGTCGCCTTTAACGACTCTCCTGGGGAGCTCAGAGCTGCAAGCCAATTCTTTGTTCCCCGGCTGCATAGGCTGAGTCAGAGGTCCCTGATGACGACCTTCGATGCCGAAACTGACTCCAATTCAATATTATTGTTATTTGTAAGAGAAGAAGTGAGTTTAAAACCTCCAGCCGGAGCTTGATGACCAGGGACTTGTTGACCTTTGACCAGCGTGTCGCATGAACCATCTGCATCTCTACATAGTACCCTGTGATGGGCGACCCTCCGTCTGACTCGGGCGTCTTCCACTTGAGGGTGCACGACCGCGGCGTGATGTCATCCACCTCCACAGACATGGGCGCGCCGGGTGGCCCTGAGCGAAGGGAGAATCAGATGAATGGTGATGTAAGAAAATCAGATCAAATAGCATTTAGGAATGCAGCACAATCCAAGTAAAACTTAGGCGTGACGTCATTCACCTGTGCCGAGCTGGCCAGCGTAACGATGGAATGAAATACACCGTGATCCCCCAAAAATCAAGATTTTTTAGATTTGAATGATACAGAACGTAATATATGCAAAAAATTGCCATTTATTTAGGAGGAATTACTTTGGTCTTGCCGGCGAGAAACCCGGAACCGTACCAAACACTTGCTGCAACCAGCAGACCGTGGAAACGCTAGACTTTTAAAATTATAGTGTAGCGCTGCGAGACGAAGAAGATTGTCACGCTCAAAACAGAAGTGGTACAACTTGTTATACAACATTTAAAAATTAACAGAGCAATAAAGCGATTAAATAACATACTTCATGCCTACGCCGACTTATTCTTGCGTGCTGTTCTTGTGAGTAGTGTTGTGTCCTGAAGTAATAAAGAAAAGAAAAAGACAATCCGCACCATAGACCAGCTGAGACGTGACGGCAGTCGTCAGCTCGGCAAACGCCCCCACCCCGATCTTGTTCTCCGCCGCCACTCTAAAGTAATACTCCGTCCCCTCGACCAATCGCGTCGCGGTATGCGTGCACCGCGCGCCCTCTGTCGTCCCCGCGGCCGTCCAGCTAGTCTTGGTGACGCTTCTCGACGTGATACGCGATGACGTCAGAGCCGCCGTCCGCCTCTGAGGCCTCCCAGCGCAGAGAGGCAGAGTCCTTGGTAGACTCGGTGACCGCGAGGTTCTGAGGCGCGCTCGGCTTGTCTGCAAGGAAAAGAAGAAGTTAGAACTAGGGGTTTTCTGCAAAGGTACAACTGTGAATTCAGGACACTACAATTCAATTGGAACAAAAATGTCCAAAATATACTAATGTACAAAATGTTGCTCGAGTACAAATCGTATGCAGAGATGAAGAGAAAGGCCGAGGATCGGCTGGGGTGGAAGATTCGAATGCCACAGACCTGCTATTTGGCAGAACACTGATGAAAGCATATCAGTGCCCTTGGAGGGGCATTTGAGCAGACATTTCTACGCTAGCTTTAGTAGATATAAAAAATGTCCGTCACTACTCTGCACCTCGCTGGTGAGCTCTGCACGTAAATCAAAAAGTATCTTTCAAAGGAGAGTAAATGTGTAGTTATCAAAAAATGTCTACCCACATCCCTCCAATTTCTGAAACCTTGCTCACCACCCACCTAGCACAACGACGCTGAACTGGACGCTGGTCGACCCAACCTCATTTGTCGCCGTGACCTCGTACTTGCCCCCCTGGCGCCCCGTCACCCCCTTCACGCTCAACGCCGAACTCTCGGGGGCGCTACTGTAGAGGGTGGAGTCAAGGGGCGCCCCGTTAAGGGTCCAGGTCACTGAGGGGGCAGGGACTCCGTAGACGTTAAAGTGTTGGGAGAGGGAGGAGCCAGCCTTGAGGGTGCGAGTGGGCTCGAGGGGCTTGTCCGTCTCGATCTTAGGCGCAACTGCACGGGGGGGGTGCAGATTAGGATCTGATAGAAATTTTTTAGCTAACTCTCTCTTCTCCTTTGAATCTAGGCCAAAAACTCATTTCTTTAAAACCGCTTACTGTATGTAGTCTGCTGCACTTCTCCCGCACCAACGATTCAAGTAAATCAATTTTTTTTACATATCCGTTTGAATAACATATTGTTGGTTCGTTACAAGTGCAGTGTACATATACACACGTGATCTGATCTCGTGTTTTTGAGCTCCTTCTATGCTCCCTCCTCTAGGACACAAGGAAAATCTAATGATAGCTTACAACTACCATTTTAAAAAGCGTTTAATTCACCTTGGTTTCAATTAATTTCAACGAATTTTTAACGAAGCAGTGAAAGTATTGCAATAAGAGTTGTTCAGGCCTAGTAGGTTGATAATAACTCAATCCTAGGCCACAATAGCGTTATTATTTAGAGGTCAGGGGCCATAGTCATCATAGCCGCAACTGCCTCGCTGAAGCGAGGTTGAGGTCGCACCATCCAAAAATACACGCACGGCATTGGCGATTTAGCTGGAGCTATCTCAAAACTCGCTCGAGCTAGGCAGTCGCGGCTACGATGACTACGGCCCCAGAAATTTCATACAACATAATAGCGCACTTGGTGGACAATGAAACATCAGAGCTATATCTAGCTATCGTCGAGCTAGCTATGTCGCATAATGTTTTTAGCTAGAGGACAACATGATGCGCAATAAATTTTCTTAAGATATACAACTCTATCAGGGTGCAATAATTTCAAACTTCAATATCGACAAATTATTGAGCAACAGTTTTGTATTGAGGCTAACTAGGTTCATTATATCCTAGCTATATATCTTCTCGCTAAAATTGATTGCACAATGGTATTTTGCTCCAAAGTTAATTTCCTATAAAAATATAATGGCATAGATTACGAGACTTGATTCAACCACAGAAAATATTTTTTTAACAAAAGTAAAAAATCAAAATAATATATCATCATACCCTGAATGATGAGCTTTCTTTCAGTTTCCACGCGACCCACTTTATTATCTGCGTCCAAGCGATACACGCTCGTGTCTGCGAGGTCAGCGAGGAGCACCTGGAGCTCTGCCGAGCTGACGCTGTACGTCATCGTGTACTTCTTGCCCTCGTAGAGCTCCCGCGCGTCCTTGTACCACGTAAGCTTAGCGCGCGGCTGGCCCGGCTCTCTCTCGCAGCGCAGCGTCGCGGTCTTACCGGCCATGGACTTCGTCTCCTTGAGACCTGACACAATCTTTGGCTTTGTGCCGGCTGCACAACGATGGTACTAAGAAAATTCATAAATAAGTAAAGTCCCCATTCAATAAAATATAAAACAACCACTTAAATCTTCATGTCTATATACATGCCAGAATAATAGATCTGCAGCAAAACAATTTCATTCAAAAATTTGCCGCACTTTTATGGGATACTTGAATATTGCTTGCTGCAAATGTTTGAACAAAATAAAACCATATTTTCATGCCATATAAGCTTACGTCAAGAAAAAAATATCATTTCATAGTGTTGTTTTATGATTCTAAATACATTCATTAAAAATTTGTAATTCTTGATAAACTACTACTAGTGATCAGTTTGCATAGAGCTGGCAATGCAAGAATAACTAACAGCAATCAGTTTACAGCTAGCAATGCAAACTAATCATAATATAGTTTGTATTCATTGCTTAAGTTAACATTCATTACGATTACTTCTCATTAACTCACAAATATTCAATCATAGTTATTGCACCTTTGCTCAATGCATATATCTATAGTATACATATATCTATACAAAAACCAAAAATGTTCAGCCACTCACATATTTTTTTTCCTCGACCCTCACCGCAAGCGCCCCCTCCGAGCACGGCCCCATGCCCGCCCTGTTCTCCGTCGCCACCCTGAAGCCGAAATTTGACTTTATACCGCACGTCCGACACCAGATCACGTGTGATCCGGATCCAGCGAGCCGCGCGGCCGGCCGCAAACCGCTTCACGTGGTAGCCAAGGATGGGGGCTCCACCGTCGAAGTCGGGGGCGCGCCAGGAGAGGACGCACGGGTCCTCGAAGACCTCGAGGACCGAGGGGGCCGAGGGGGAGCCGGGCACACCTGGGGAGGAAGGACGGGTTGTTTGATAACTTTGTTATTTAATTCTTTAATTATTAATTTGGTGGAGGACATGTGAGTCATGGACGCGTATGTCAGCGACTCAGGGACAAGATGGAATATGGACAAAAGCACACATGTAGAATAAAACTGTTTAAAGCTATAAAACGTGTAAAATACTGAACCTTAGCTTTCTTTTTAAAATTTTGAAACTTCCTTACCCTTGATGACAACGTTGAATGCGGCGCTGCTTGACCCGACCTTGTTCTCCGCGATCACCGTGTACTGCCCGGCGTTCTTCCCCCCACGTTCTTCACCGTCAAAAGCGAGAACGTCCCGTCGCCCTCTATCGTCACCCCCGATTGGGCGGCGGTAACCGCCTCCTCGCCGCAGAACCAACCGACGACTGGGATTGGCTGACCCAGAATGTCGACCAATAGGATGAGGCTCGTGCCGGCCTTGAGGGAGACAGTGTCCTAGAGAGCCGCGTTGTATTCCATGATAGGTGCAGCTAGAACATCACAACACAGCACAAATTTGCAAATTTTTATTGATCTTTTACGGAAAAAAAAATGATAGCCTTGAATTTCTATTGCAACATATTCATGGCTATTTATGAAGGTAAATATGTTGATCAAAGACAGTTGGACTTGAGCGATACAGCATACATCCAACGATTAGGTTAAATTAATCAGTTTCGCACACCTTTAACGCTACACTCACAGCGTAGAGTAGCGCTACACCACTCACAGTGTAAGGTGAGGGTGCAATCAGTCTCCACACTGCTCAGATTGTTGCTCGCCTCACAGCGGTTTCGCCCGGTCTAAGGCGACCCTACACTCCCTGTATATAGTAACGCTACTCACAGCGTACAATAACACTACACTCACAGTGTATGGTAAGGGTGCACTCTGTCTCGACACTGCCCAGCTTATTGCTTGCCTCACACCGGTAGCGCCCCGTGTCATTGGCGTCTGTCTCGCTCATGCGCACCAACGCGACGTCATCGACGTACGACAGCTGGTGCTTCTTGCTCGAGTACACCTAGCGATTAACAAATAAAATGAATTTAGAGTCTGTTCTGGTGTCTAGTGACGTCATGCGTCCTTTGCCATGGTCAAAATCAATTTAATTATCAATAGAAATCCAAGACAAAGGGGCAAGAGAAAGGGTGACAGCAGGATTGGAGGGTCAGATTTTTCATATGTCCCAACGGCATAAAGTTAATCCATTGCAAAAAACAATGCGTTTTCAAACCTGAAAAACACAAGAACAGAAACGAGAAGTGAGATTTGATTGTGAGACTTCAAGAGCCTTGTTTTTAATTTTTTAATTTTACTGATCATGTTTAACACAAAGAGTCAGAGACTATAATTATACAGTCCGGCTCTGTGTAAGGAAGCCCGCACAGAACCGCTCCCCCTTCTTTAGTCGCCTACGACTCACCCGGGAAGATCTGGGCTGCAAGCCAATTCCTTAATCCCCAGCCTGCAGGGAGTTTCAAGGACCTTGCATGATAACAAAAGCCATTGCAGTCTAGCTCAGTGCCTCGGGGCCAAGCCTACCCCTGCTTGGCAGGCAAGAATACAGTCACAAAAAGCACAAAAGAAGCAAGAATATAAAAAGCAACAGGCAGAGAGGGAGAGAGGTGCGACAGAATAAAACGAGTGACGCGGACCTTCTTGTTGTCCTTGAACCAGCGCACGGAGGCGATGGGATCACCGGGGGCGATCTCACACTCGAGCGTCACCTCCTTCGGGGTCACGGCAACCGTGTCGAGGAGGGGCGCGAGCAGCTCCGGCGCCTCACCCGCTGCACCGAGCAACGAAATGGAGTTTAAAGTTTAAAGTTCAAATTATAATTATTTATTATTTATTTATTTATTATAAATGTATCCAATTAAAAGACACTAGTATCTATACAAACCAATACGTATATTCAGCCCCATACAAATATGACCAAACCACCGAATTAGTGTTTCATAGACAGATTTCGGCGCGAAATTAAATTTTCACTACTACTGGTATTACTACTAAGCAATTTTTTATCTTGTCTACAGACAGAATCTACAGAAAAAAGACAATAGGGATACAAGTTTTTAAAATCTCACTAAAACCAAATTTTAATTTTACTCCATTCACCCACTGACTTTCTCCTCGGCGGTCACCGGCGCGGTCGGCTCCGACGCCAGTCCAACTCCGGCGCGGTTTTCCGCCGCCACTCTGAATTCGTACACCGTGTCCGCCTTCAGCCCCTTCACGGTGTACGCCGTCTCGGCGACCTTACAGAAAATATCGTATTTATTGACAGGTTTTATATGAAGTCGTACGTTTCAACTGCACATTTCTTTATCATTCATTAATTCAAATAAATTTTATTGCAACCACTAAACGAAAGCGCCTACACCTTAATCACTAAACTACAGCGCCTAGCTGCGTTTATAATAAAATTTAAGTTGATTTGCTCTGACCTTTTCCTTGTTGGCCTGAAGCCACTTGAACCTTCCCTCCAGCCTGTACTCCACCACATAGTTAAAGATCTCCAACCCGCCGTCCGACTTGGGCGGGGTCCACATCAGACTCACCGACGTCTTGGCAACCTTCCCGATGGAAGGGGCGTCCGGCTTGCCCGGTTTGTCTGAATGAAAAAATTGAATCATAAATTAGCGAAATAAAAATTCACCAAAAAACGATTTACATCCAAAAATTATTCGCAGGACACGGGAGCAATTGAATATGGCAAAAATTGTATAAAAGAATTTAGCATAAAAGTAGCTCATTAAATTAGCACCGTCATGTGCTTAAAGTTAATTTCTATAATCTAAATTATGATTGAGCACATCCCTACGCCGTGGGCAATTAACAATAAATAGGCCTCTTAAAAAAATTCCCAAGAGAAAAAATAAAGAATGCGTGGATATAAAACTAGCGAATCATAAAACAAACTCTCAACATCAAAGCCTAGAAATTTTTGCTAAACCTACCTTATACATGCACTGTAGGTCCTATTTTCCACATTTTCTTCTCCAGCAAAGCAAATATGATACAATTTAAAGATAAGCTAAGTACAAAGCAACTAGGTTAAACAAAAGAATAGTACTGAATAGTAGGTCTCACGTTTATGCTCAACCCTATGTATATCAATGTAGGCTTCAAAGGGCCCTTGGCAGTCATTAGATCCTTACCCCATGGATTCTTGGCCTTGACTGGCGCGGACTTGGGCCCGGGCGGCCCCTCGCCGACCTTGTTGACGGCGATGACCCTGAACTCGTACTCGGTGTCCTCGATCAGTTCCGTGACGTCACACTTAGTCTGCGGCACCGCGTCCTTGCTCAGTCTGATCCAGCGCGAGCTTCCGACGGTGCAACGCTCCACCAGGTATCCGGTGATCTCCGCTCCACCGTCCGATTCTGGGGCTTTCCAGGCGAGAGAGCAAGACTGCTTCGTGACGTCAGAGGGTTCGGGGGCAGAGGGGGATCCGGGGAGGTCTGGAGAAGGAACAGCAGAATATAATAATAATAATAATCATCGTTTTCAACGTTCATTCTTATGCCCTACAGGCGCCTCCAATGCAGTGTCCATGTTAACACAGGTTAGACGCTTACATTGGAGCTGGGTTTTTACGGCCGGATGCCTTTCTTGTCGCCAACCAGAATAATAAATCAATCTAAGGGAACAAGTCTCAGAAACTCACAAACTAAAATGACTTCACTAAGATTTTTTTTTGCTATTTAAAAAGCCCAAATATACGGGCCAAATTCAAAGCACTATGGCTTTTTGTTTCGAAATCATTGTGAGATTTTTTACTAATTTTACGCCACAATGATTTCGAAACAAAAAGCCATAGTGCACAGAACATACAAGATTTGAGACAATGGTGCAAATATTAGCAGCACTGCATTAGCTGCTTTTAAGTGTTAACAAACTTGTTTTAACTGAACGAACAAATTAGTGATGACAAATTAAAAATAAATTAACAAATCGACATCCAAATATATTTCGCACCACTCAAACTATAAACATACTAAAAAAAGAGATGATTTTTTATTGATGCCAAACTAGCCAAAATCTGAAACCTAAATGAAAAAATGCTTGCACTTTTAAATTTTTCTTTTACTAGCACTGCGACCCACCAAGATGTCATGCACACGAGGATATAAAAACGTAATTTGCCTGATTCATAGGTCCAGGTATCAATCAGTGAGAGAGAAAAAGAACAAGACGACTCACCGAACTGGCTCCGGGGAGTGGCCAGCTTGGCGAGCTCCACGAAGGGTCCTATCCCAACCTCGTTCTCTGCGGCGACCTGGAAGGAGTACGCCCTGTTGGCGTCCAGAGCGATCGACTCAAACTCAAGATCAGTCGGAGCGCTGTCTGAATGTATTTAGTTGCTTGTTTATACCATATAGAAAGAAGCATAAATACATCTAAAAAGTAGCGATGGCTATTATATATTGACCTTTTATTCGCATCAAAAGGCAGACAAAATAAGCGCAACTAAATAAAATATGAAAATTAATCGATATAAGGCAAAATATCTAAAAACAGTTGGCGTTTACAGTGTATGTATACGCCACTCCAGCAACCTGTGAATATTAAGAAATAATTACCAACATAACAAAACTACAGTCCGCAACTGTGTCGGAAGGCAACCTCATCGTGGACACCAGACAGTTGTATTTTAGCTAACGAAGAGGAGGAGGAAAGGAAACAGTGAATGAAAAAATTGTTCCGTTTGTCCGTCCACGGAAACAATTTAGGTCTGTGGACAAAAACGAATGTTTCTCAAAACAGAAGAGAAGAATGAACAAGGAAGATAATAAAGAAAAAAATGAGCTCAAGAGAACGCATGGAAGAATTAGGAGATAAATTTGATACGAAGCACTTAAGACTTAAAGATTTATTCGTTACATGTTGTTTGAAATCTAAAAAAAAATCCACCTGCAAACACAACGATGTGGGAATAGCTAGCTTATACTATGAACCCAATGACTTTAAAAAGGTGTCCGACCAAAGCAAATAAGTACAATGAACACGATGAATGTAGCAATAATATTAAGTAGTCAATGGAAAAGCGGTACCGCGCTGCCAGGTTCGCTTGGAGGCCTCTCGCTTCTCCACGACGTAGCCGGAGATGAGACGGCCCCCGTTGTCGCTCGGCTCGCTCCACTTGAGCTTGATCGAGTTCTCTGTCATGGACGCCACCGTGAGGTCCTCGGGGGCGCTTGGCTTGTCTGCGGCATCAACCAATAATAAGAGTTTAACGTCCGTTTCGACGCCTGGAGTCAGCAAGAAAGTATTTAAACCACCTTGCCAAGGGGAAAATTAAGTAACCGCACGCGGTCAAAACCGAGGAAAAAATTACGAAGTTGCATCATGAAAAGAGGATCAATTTGGAGCCTTATTGCTATTAATCCACACGTAGTCCGTCGGATTTGCGGAAAGAGTAACGGTACGACGGCATAATCGACGACAAAAAACAATAAAACGCACCACATTCATTACAAATCACAAAATAAATTCTGAATATTTAAATGCAGCAGAGGCACCTTTATAGGACTTTATTTCACCCAACGGCAGACAGAACATAATAATTTAGACGCCTTAAACGAAGTAGCCTTCACTTTCAAAAATGAAGTGACCATTTAGCGTGCCGGTATTCAATCAGAGAACCACTCGTGTGCTTTTCCGCAAAATTTTTTGCTTTTTTAAGGTCCGTGTAAACTAATTTTATTAATATTTTAAAATGATTTAAAGTGAGTAATTGGCCAAGACCACTCGCACACAATCAGTCCTATATTACCGTACATGCTACTTGATAATCATCATCGTGCTTCACGCGTATCTCCTGCAGGGTAATGCTCAGTTTTAGAGTGAACACACGTATGGACTAGGTTCCTTGATTAACAAATTGAAACTTGATCTTATGGCTGGATGCCCTTCCTGTCGCCAACCAGAATAATAAATTATCCTGACACAATAGTTATCGGCCAGCGACGTTATGTGCGCTTACAGCCTTGCTCAAGTCTCACTTAAACGCCTTACTTCGTATTTTCAACGACATGTTGATAACAAAAAACCATGTCCCCACCTGAGCGGTTCGTTCGATGGGTGTTCCGGCGAGGGTCCAGGAGGCGGTGGGGACGGAAAAGCCCGCCACGTTGGCGGTCAGCTTGAGCGCCGTGCCGGCCTTGACCTTCTGCACCGACTGGAACTTGGCGTCCAAGGTCACCTTGGGGGCAGCAGCAGCGGGAGAATGGGCAAGGGTTAATAAATATAAAAGCTATCTATATAAAACAAAAAAGGCTTCTTTCCTTCTAAATGTTTTGATGAAATCTGTCGAAAACATTTGATCCAGTATTTTTGCTCCACTGAACTTGATCAATCTATCCATGTCTAAATGTCATAAGGGTGATGTGAGGTCCAGTGCAAGGTGAAAGTAGAAGGCTGAGGGACAGAGCGAAGTGATTGAAATGTAAGCAACGATAGATCTGAAATCAAAATCAATGGACAATTTTTTGTTTCCAGCTAGGCAAGCTAATGCATCAATGATCAAAATCTTGCCAGCTATATTTTAAAATTTATAGTTATACATCTCAAGCTTTGTAAGGATGAATTTTGTACGGCAGTAGTGTGGATGATTTGAAGGTTCTAAAGAAGGTGCTCTCTTGTGACAAAACTGCTAAATGTCATTTATTTCACCGAAAACACTACTTCTCGACATTTTCTGCGAAGGGGGGGTTTGGTTTTTGCATTTAATTTTTAATTCCGAGCTTGCAATCGCATTTGAAATTCACAATTACACACAACTTAAATGATGCAGAGCACCAAGAGAACAATTACTCTGGTGCCACTTTACTGGTGCAAAGCACAAAATAGGTTAAATAACCTTAACACCGCTAGGATGAACAATAAATGAACAATGCT
>JAQIWG010004757.1:0-15519 GCA_034695025.1 Chamaedrilus cognettii | reverse complement strand
GAATAAAATCTATTGAATCTATCATTCGACTTATCAGAGCGAATAATACAATGTTACTGGCAGGACTAATTAAGCGTAGAGATCTGCGTACACTCAATCAGAGTCGGTTTCACGTATACGTGCCCTTACGGAAAAGCCACATGTGACCCACGTGTAACCCACATGTGGTCGCATGTGGGTCACAAATGTGGGTGCTGCAAATCCACGTGTGGGTCACGATGTGATGAGCGATCACGTGAGCCAACTTGTGGGTCGATCATTTGTGAACGGAAAATTCTTCGTGGGACCTACAGTATGTTCGATCACATGTGAATTACAAGTTGCCTATAGGCCCAGCTCACAGTCACGTCCCTCAAAAAATTCATGTGCGTTGTAATTCTATGGGTCACATGTGAAAATCAATGCGGTTTATTTGTAAGGGTGGATCAATTAAGAGCCCTGTGCAGTGTCCAGCGCAGTGGCGGAAGCATCAAGGTCAATTTCTCGCCTTTGATGTTCGTTAAAAATTGATGTTGGTCAAGCAAGAACATTTGATAGTTGCGTCATTCCATGCGGTCAAGCGGTGAAGTACATTGCATATTTTATTATAGTTCTATTGCAAATAATTTTTTTACTTTTCATTGTAGAGTAGGCTCCCTACATGTATGTGCAGTGATATTTAATATTTTGTTTTTCTCCTGTATAAAATGTACTGCGATATGAAGTTGTCGGTCCAAGCAAAGAGGGGAGAAATTGTTTGCCTATCCGTTGCATTAAAAAGTTTGAGAATCACTGACTATATAATTGCAATTGTATCATAACGTTCGCAGCCATCGCACGCCGCTGTAATTTCTGTCATCTGACAGAAATTACAGCGACGTGCGATGGCTGCTGTGTCCGATGACTCCTCTTATTACAAAAAAAATTCTGATGGTGGGGCGCTTAATTGCAGAAGGCACTTTTGTATACAGTGGCCTTCATCAATTACAAGTAGGCCTATAATATAGGTGACCATGCACATACTCCAGTCCATGCATGCATGCACTAACCTCAAATTGGCAGAATCCTCAATAAACTTTGGACTTTTAGGCGCCTCAACTAATTACTTCATGCACCAATTACATGTAGGCTACAGTTTTAGACTGTTAATCTCGAAGTCCTGTAAAAGTCACAATACAATGCGGTGACACGAGAAAGTAAGAACTTTAAAAGAAATTAACGTCGTCCTTGTTTGAAATAAGGGATACTATTCCACAATGCCATCGGCTCCGTTCTACATATAGATTAACAGGCCATGCTCGTTTTGTTTTCTGTAGTTTAGAGACAGCGTGTAGAGTGTAGACTATTATACAATATGCGCAGTCCGGTTCTGTGCAAGAGAGCCGGCGACACCGGCATTGAACAGCTCCCTCTTCTTTAGTCGCCTTTAGAACTCACCCGGGGAGCTCTGGGCTGCAAGATAATTCTTAGTTTCCCGACCTGCAGGGGTTTATAGCCCACGCAGGCCTATAGGGCCTAATATCTCTTTTACGTATGTAGGCTACATGACATTGTGTATGTTCGATAAATCTGGAATGTTAAGGCCACTGAGGCCAGTCGCCTTGACTCTAACTTTACAATCCTTTGTGCCAGAATGTCATTATAGTTTATCTGTGCACGTGATGCACGTACATTTAATGGAGTCATCCAACCCAGCGGCAGAGTGTAGGCCTATAGGCCTAGTTATTATTTTACAGCAATAACTGTCAGTGTCAGTGATTGAGATTTAGAGTAACGATTGAGGTCAGCCGCTATGTCTGTACACGCTAATTAATATTCCGTCCGAGTGGAAGAGATGGCCGAGCCACTTGGACGCAAGCGGTGTCATCTCCACTCGTGATCGTTATGATGATAAACGAGCGTTTCAAGTATTTCACAGAGTAATTAATATCGTCGAAAGCCGTGACATCAATGAGATGTATCAACAGCTTTCGATCGAGTGGCGCGAAGTGATCTTACCGCCGTTGCTTTCTATCTAGGCATCAAGCTGCAGCTCTATGGAGATTGCTGTAGAGACGAAAAAGTAAGATATCGATTAGAACTATCTCTAAGATAACTTTTAGATGCGAATGCTCTAATTATGATTAAGCTTACTGAAGATGCGCCAATTTGTTTTGGTCTAATTCTAGTGCTGAGCTATTTCGGTTGCGATGGGCTTGGGCCATGCATTTCCAGTGCTCAAGTCTTTTAACGAGTCAAAAGTTGGCATGAAAGGCGGCGGCTCTATAGGCCAATAACTTGACACAAAAAACTTGAAATCTTCAAGTTTTTTAAAGTAGGCTACATGTGATAGGCTTATACGTGGCCAAAATATCATACGGGCTACAAATTTGCAGAAGTATCTACCCCAGAACTAAAAATTAATGAATACAAAACTCGTGACAGAGCCAATGATAAGAGGCTTAAGAGTTGTGAATCAAAAATGTTCATCGTCGTGACTCGTGAGTCGCTACCATTTTTCATCAAAAGATTAGGCCGCCTACATACATGTACATGTAGAGGCCTATCCTTCAATTGTCAAAAAAGTTGATATTTTAAAACAAATTGTTTGCTCAGGGACATTTTATAGAAATTTGATGTCATTTTTTTCCTTCACGTATTATATCCCCCAAACAACAAAACGTCCCCTAAACAAACAAACATATCCCCTAAAAATATCCATTCACCCTTTGAAACGTTTACCCTTAATACCTGCCCTCCTCATTTACGTACATTTCTTAAGATTTTCTAAAATCTTATCCTAACTGAAATTTAAAACAAGTAAAATTCAATCGCCGACCGCCGTGACGTCATCATTCGGCTTGCGCGCGACAGTGCCGAGTTTCCAATAAAAAGATAAGATTTGCCAAAGATTCTCTTAAGACAATCTCACGACTAAGACTGCCACAAGATAAGTGCGTGAATGAGCCCCCAGGTCTCCTACCATGCATACTCAAGCGAAATATAGTAGCGTGAACTAAAGTCAGTTTCAGGGCTAAGGCACAACAGTATTATTTCATGACGATAATAATTATTTTCACTGCAAGATCCCTCTATGCTGATAAGAAGATAATAATAAATATAGCTGTTCCAACAACAGTAGCAATATTATTGATGCAAAATAAATAGTTCAAAAACACACAATAAATCACCGTGGAGCAGAAAATTTGAAACATTGCACCAGATACGCATTATGCATAAATATATAGCCTACGTTTATTTTGTCCTTGAGCAAAAGACTACAACGATGATTAATTTTGTACTATAAAACAAATTTGAAATTGCGCGTTCGTAGCTGAAATAAAATGAGCAATACTTACACTGTGCAACAAAATTCGTCTGATATGCAGTTCATATAATCACTGATTGATTGTCTGAGGTATAGCAGCACAAAATCTCCATTAATTAACAAGGCAATAACAATACGGCAGTATTCGGCCTTAGGCCGAGCTACAGGTGGCATACAGGCCCAATAGTGCAACAGGTCTACATTTATCAAAATTAAATCGCAGATCTCAATTAATAGTATGCATTGTGATCCTTTGCCTACGCTGATCGTAGACCTCTTCACCAAATTTTTCTTCTAAATATCAGCGCAATAATAATGAGTGCACAGGCACGTTTGATGCGACTGTCTAGTTTACCTCGCTTGCATTGATATACGTGAGAAGACAGGCCCGAGCAGCGTGAATAACTTCAGTCAAACGAAACATCAGAACATCGTCAGGAACATCAGGTCTGTTGACATCGAAAACTTACCCGCGACATCCCACGCCTTTGTAATCATTTCTAAAGGTCGTAATGTTCAATAATGCAACATTTTGTCATATATTAGACACGATATCCGATGTGAAAAAAGCGTCAAGGGCCACTACACATCGCCTGCAACAACAGTTCTTCAGAGGAGTTTCCGCTATTTGGATTTACTGAAGTTTTTTGTCGAAACGTTTAAATCACAGGCAGGTTCCGGTGTTTGATGCATTTATTGAACAAAAACACCAAGTCTGCCAAATTCCTACATCGACACTTTTTAGAGCTAAAATTCTGCGGAACATGTGCACAAATTTCACTGACTCGACGTATCATGGTTTTTCGTGGGAGGTATTAGTTTACCTACTGCAGGGAGCATGCATGTGCATCTTTCATGCAAAAATGTACTGATAAACCGCCTGCATTATTCTGCTGACTCTTCTGTTTTATCTCCGACAGTGCATTCGGTAGCATTGGCTACAATAACACCTTCCAAATAGTCCCCCGACGCCGCTTCCAGTTTCACGGTCACAATACACTTCTCGTCTCTGGATAGTTCCCTGTTCGCTGGCAAAGCCTGTGCTTTGCCCAACGCGCCACACCCCATCAACCCTTTTCCACATTCCACTCCGCCGTTGGATGGATTTAGACCTGTGGCGTCCATGTCGCCGGATCTCCACGATGAGGCACCTCCGCCTATTAGATACTGGTCTAGTTCCTGTGAGTCTACATCCCCCAAGAATTCAGCTTGCGATAGTTGCTGAATCGAAACGTACTCTGGGCGTCTGGCGGTTTCTAGGTTTGTTCCTTCCGCGCGATAGGCCAGGCCCGGGTCGAGATTAGCGACAGTTGACCTGGTTTCAGGGACTGTCATTGGTTCAGAAGCAGAAGCACAGCTGAGTTCATGTTGGTAACTAAACCCAGGGTTAAACGTACTAAAGTGCGGGTGGTATTCGAACGGCGGACTTTGAAGCTGACACTGCAAATGAAAGCCGTTTGGATTCTGATAATATTGCCTTATATCCGGCATCGATGAAGCCGAAAGAGGATGAAAATTGTACGACGTCGGGGAAGTATCGTGCCAAAACTGTGGCTCGGGATTGTTCCACTGCATCTCTAATCCATTCTGAAAAGCATCGAATTGCGAGAAACCTCCGCTAAATGGCATTCCGTGATAGGACTGCATTGGGCCTAGAATCCCATTCTTTCCAGGCCCATATTGCTGATCGACGAACGGCGGATATATTTCGCGCTGTCTTCTCGATTCCAATCTACGCCTGGATATCGGTTTGACATCTCTGTAACCGTCACCGCATGACGTTATATGTCTGCGTGACATTCTCTGCATGACGTCATTGCTGCGCATTATTATCGACTCGGGAGAAAACTCGTAACCAAACGACGCCGGCGGAGCTCCGCTGTAAGAAAAGCAACTCTGGGGCGAATCTGGCGACATATCTGGCGATATAACGCTGCTGCCATTCTGATGCATGGCTGAAAACAGTCCAACTTGACCGCAAGTATTGCTATTGGGCTTCAGGAATTCTGGAGGCGTTCTACCGACTGCAAGCGCCTGATCCACGTTGAACCGTTCCTGTCTGCCTCTAATCAAGCGTCTTCTATCAGCCGCCAGCTGCTGTGCTGCGCTTTGGGGTCGACCCAATTCTTCTTGTCTTCCCGATTCGTTATCCGGCGTTGTTCTCGGGGACGAATCTGGCGTATCCGGTACGCTATACCCCGTTTCAACGGTACTACCGCCCCCGCTGGGGCACGAGGACGCTTCGGTGCGGGTAGGAGACGGCTCCCCGACGCTTCGCTCGCCCGCCGGTAGAAGGGTACCTCCTCTGCTGCTGTCGTGAGAACAGCTGCTCTGAGGCGGAGTAGCATCTCCTTCTCCGCACTGATTCGCGTAGCCCAGTAACAAATCTTTGTTGGGTTCAAGTGAAAGACCAACCCCTGCTGGATTCGATTCCTCCAACCCCCAGGGTAGGTGTTTGTGGTTGCCGCCACCCATCGACGAGCCAACCCCTTCTTCTTTCGAATCTTCTACCGCCCACGCTGGGTGATTGCCGCAACCCAACGACGAACTAACCCCTTCCGCCTTTGCTTCTTCCAGCCCCCACGGCGGGTGGTTGGGGCGCGGGGCGGCCGGGGGCTTGCGATTGGCTCGCCGCGGATGTTTCCGGCGGCGCGGGCGGTATTTGTAGTCGGGGTGATCCCGCAGGTGATCGACGCGCAGGCGCTCGGCGGTCTCCACGAACGGCCGCTTGTCGGCCAGCGTGAGGGCGCGCCAGTTGTTGCCTGAGTGCGCAGAAACAAGAATGGATTCATTCAATCGTGCTTTAAAAGTCAATTTTAATTTCTCTATTGCACTCCGCCCTATTTGATGATTATTAACAGGGCTGACAGGGCTTATTAAAAATCAGCCACGTTAAGAGTAGGCCATAGTCCACAACAACGCAATTACATTAAAAAAGCATCAACGTGACGACAGGCCTACATTAAAACATCATCCGGACTGCTTTCCTCACGCGTCTACAATAAAAGATAGGCTGCAGTAGGCCCACAGTAAGTCAGTCACGTTATGTTATAGATAGATCATAAAACATAATGAAATTCAAAAATGCTATTAACCTAGGACCAGACGTCATCCGAAAATGCCTATGATGTGTCATGTGAGCCATTGCCGCGTTCAAATCAGCACGGCGTGGCTCATTTGTTTGGAAGGCTTTGTGCAGTATGGCATAAGACTATAGTGTTTGCCGCGACTGCATGGCTGTTGAAATATACCCGAATAGCGTGCAAATAGTTTCCACAACTTAACGTGCGAACATCAGTACGATAAAATAAGCAAGCAATAGGCGAAACCAATCGAAGAGCCTTTGATTGCAATTATTTGCAATAAAAAAATTATTTAATATACAATTGAAAACGATGCATGGGCCATCCATAGAACTGGACTATTACTAGAGGCCTACCTTGGTAGTAGGTCTCTATGCTATCCGGTTACTATCAAGTTACTATCAAGGAAGTGTATCAGTCCAGTTCTATGGGGCCACCATGGCCTTGTAGCCTATGGCTGATAAAAATTGAATATAAACACAAGGCTAAGCGCTTTTAATAATTGGACGGCTCGCCCGGTTTGTTTTCATTTGCCGCAGAGTATGGTAAACATGATAGCCTTACCATGGTAAACATGATAGCCTTACCATGGTGAGCATGGTAGCCTTACCATGGTAAACATGGTAGCCTTACCATGGTAAACATGATAGCCTTACCATGGTAAACATGATAGCCTTACCATGGTAAACATGATAGCCTTACCATGGTGAGCATGGTAGCCTTACCATGGTAAACATGGTAGCCTTACCATGGTAAACATGGTAGCCTTACCATGGTAAACATGATAGCCTTACCACGGTAAACATGGTAGCCTTACCACGGTAAACGTGGTAGCCTTACCATGGTAAACATGATAGCCTTACCACGGTAAAACATGATAGCCTTACCACGGTAAACATGATAGCCTTACCACGGTAAACATGATAGCCTTACCATGGTAAACATGGTAGCCTTACCATAGTAAACATGATAGCCTTACCACGGTAAACATGGTAGCCTTACCACGGTAAACATGGTAGCCTTACCATGGTAAACATGATAGCCTTACCACGGTAAACATGGTAGCTTTACCACGGTAAACATGGTAGCCTTACCATGGTAAACATGATAGCCTTACCACGGTAAACATGATAGCCTTACCACGGTAAACATGATAGCCTTACCACGGTAAACATGATAGTCATACCATCGTCGACCAAGGATGGCCAAGGCTTGTTTATGTTTATCAGATAGGCCCATACTGATTAAAGCCTATTCTAGGCTACGAGACCACCAGGCTTTCAACAATTTACTGATCAACAATATTGTAATTAGCTTTTTATATATTACTATTATGTGATTAGCTTATCGACACCTTTAATATTTTTCATTTTTGAGGTTCACTGTCCAATGAAGTTCAGGTTTCTAAGACTCTAGGATCATTAATCTGAACGCTCGTTTAGAAGTCGGATAATCTTTAGGCTTAAATGGCGAGCATTTTGAAGAAGGTCCTTTCATAGCTCGACTCTTTTTAGTTCGGGTCTATGAGCATTACGGGCTTAGGCTTTTAACAAAATATTGTACATTGTTTGAAGAGCGACTGCTTCAAAAAATCATGAATAATTCTTAGTAAATAGCAAGAAATAATATTGGAAATAGTACTGATTTTTGATATTCAAATAGTCTTCATGTCAACAAACTTAGAGCATAACCAACATCACATCCCTCTACCATTGCGAATTCTCTGAAACCCGTGAACTTTCTTCCACCGTTATTATACAAATGAGGAGGTATTGAGGAGAGTGGGGGGCAACAAGAACTATGATCGATATGATAGTCAGAAGAAAGAAAAATGAGAGGAGAGGGATTGTAGCGAGATGTGATGGACGGAAGAATGGAGGGTAAGAGAGAACCGGGAAGGCCACATATCGGAATGATAGACGACCTGCATGAGAAGGAATCGTATGCGGATATGAAGAGAAGGGTCGAAGATCGGATAAGGTGGAAGGTTTGGACACCAAAGATCTGCTATTTGGCAGAGGACTGAAGAGAGCGATCGTTATTAATCATCTGGTAGTATTGTATCGATTTGCAAGACTTTTCATCTAAATAACTTATCAACAGTATTGTAGGCCCATTCATCATAATTGAAAATAAAGTTACGTTGATAAAAAGCCAGAAGGAAAAAGCTAGGTCCATCAAACACTTATAACCCTTACTGAATTTTTCCCATTTATTAACTTTTTGTTTCAATGGAATTAGAATGAACATGCGAGTCAAATAGCAGCATCATGTACCCTGCTACGATTTCGCGCTGCAACCAGTATTGCCAATTTTACACAGTTGAATTATCGTACAAATGACCATGTCAAATTATAGTAATTAGTCAAGAATCATCGTAGGCTACGAAGCAAATTAGTGCAAAATACACAAAACACCATGAAAAGCATAAAAATGGAGAAAAATCACAATATTTCGTTCGTTTTTTGAGTCATTCGTAACAGTCATTTTAGATTTTGACATAACGTTTGAAAATTTCATCAATAAAAAATAAAAAAAATAATTTTCAAACTCAAAAAATTGATATTTACTTATAGCTCCGAAATTATCATACTAAATGCCATTATCATACACTCATTATCGTACATCGTACAAACAGTCTGAAATAGCTGAAATTATTGTAAAAATTATGATGAATTGTCGTATAATAGTACATTTGACAACACTGGCTGCAACACATGCACACTGCAACACATGCACACTGCAACACATGCACACTGCAACACATGCACACCGCAACACATGCACGCCGCAACACATGCACGCTGCAACACATGCATGCTGCAACACACTGCAACACATGCACACCGCAACACATGCACACCGCAACACATGCACGCCGCAACACATGCACGCCGCAACACATGCACGCCGCAACACATGCACGCCGCAACACATGCACGCCGCAACACATGCATGCTGCAACACATGCATGCTGCAACACGCGCATGCTGCAACACGCGCATGCTGCAACACGCGCATGCTGCAACACGCGCATGCTGCAACACGCGCATGCTGCAGCACATTCACGCTGCAGCACGCACACTCTGCAACACACGAGTTTATGCCTAGCACGACGCACAATGTAATAATAATCTAGTGCTGCATTTTATACATGCAGAACTCCGTATGCAGTGAAAACCGAATCCCATATCGAATTAGCTGTATAGCCTACACTGACCTTAGACCCTTAATCCAGATTATACATACTACATGGGCTCCCACGCATAGAAATCACAGCCATCGATTCAGATTTCTATATGCAGCTCTGAGCAAGTGTAGGCCTAGAGCAAGAACCCCAACAAATCGGGGAACAAAGAATAGACTTGCGGCCCAGTGCTCCCCGGGCCAGTCGTAAAATGCGACTATAAAGAAGGGGAAGCGATTCTGTGGCGGCCCTCTTACACAGAACCGGGCTGTAATAGTCTTCGTTACTCACACACGGTACTTAATTAAACTCCACCCACGCCTAGAGCTAGAGCAGAAACACGTCAAAAGTTTCCAGCAAAGGGTATTACAACTTCTACAGGATGCGGGATTGTGGGCGCTTTAACTGGCTCAATGAAATAAAGTCCTAAGCCATGTCATTGCTTGCTAAGCTTTCAATATCTAAAGAACAATATTGACTCTACGTGAACTTAATAGCCAATACATGTAGTTTTACAGCCGATGCAATTTTTTTTTCAAATTTTGCCAGCTCGGACTATACTACTCCTACAATCCGAACCATACATGTATATGAGACTGTTGAACCAATCTCGCAACAATTCCGCTGTAAGAAATGGGCCTAGGTTTTGGTGCTTTTATTAGTTATTTGGTGCTTTTATCAATTTCGCGTTGACTTGATGCGCTTAAACTTTCTATTTAGTCTGAAGGATCGTTGTGTATGCCTATCGCCGGCCAGTATCTTGATTGGCACTATCGGAATTGATAAATTAGATTCTCTGTGTGTTAAATATGATGTTGGATATGACTCTTGTGCTGCGGGCCGAGCCAATAAAATTTGGAAATCATTTTCCGAAAAAGTATCACAGCCTGGGTGAACATTCATAATTAAAAATCACTTTTGAAACATGGTTGTGCTTCAATGTATATTATTGATTTTCATTATTTGCTATAATTGTGACCGCCTCCTATTTAATAGCCCGCATGCATTCTTGCATAATTTTGCATAATTGTACGAGTTTTCACCATTTTTTTCCAATTAGCCTACCGGTTTTAAATGCCAGGGTGTATCAAGCTACAATGTATATGTATGTAGCTCCGCTAATTCGAATATAGCTGGTTTGTATGTATGTATGTATGTATATTGCACGTTTAACGCACCAAGAATATATCCGTGTCCTAATATAAGCTAATATGATTAAACAAACCACCTTCCGGTATACGGTAGCATATTGCATGTTATCTTGTGATTGGTATCATTTGAAATAGCTTATCTCACCAATGCAAGTTAGCTATTTTCGAACTTTACAGACCTGTGGCCTTTTTCTGATTTTGTGGCTTAATCAATTTTCAAGACTTCAATACTTCTTTGCAAGATACATGTATCAGTTTATCATCCTACCAACTGTTATGCTTATTCAGTTTGCCATAATGCACCTTTCTCTTCATAGGCTGTTTGCACCTTTTTAGGAACTTTGTTGTTTTTTGTTTTCTGATTGTCTGTATCTTGTCTGCCCAAGTGGCAAAAATAAAACTTCATAATAGACTATATTGCGCGGGGAATCCGAATCAACAATCAGAATTTTTTGAGAATCGTTTTTCCTGCAATTCATTTTGTTGGATTTCATTTCAAAATTTTTAACAAACTTTTTATTTAGGCTAAGAAATAGGTTATATTATTCTAACTTCATGAAAGTAACGGTGAATAATTCATCAAAAACGATTTGAAATGAAACGAAAATTGTAATTTGTGTCCAGTGATGTGCTGCTTCATTGACGTTTTATCGCTTATATATTTCTTGCATGTTTAGAATAATTTTTCAACATATTCAATCGAGCTTAGTTTGTCACAAAAGCGCGTGTTTCACCACCAATGAAGAATCGAGTTTGTGTCTCAGAAGCGTTCATTGGTCAATTGAAAACTGATCACTGATGTAGGTAGACCTACCGGTTCAGTGATATTTCGCAGTAATCTCTACTGAGAAATATCTCAAGTACCCCACAGATATGATCAGAGATTATTTTTAGCTCACAGATTAGCAAGCTGTGAGCAATTTTAATTACCCCGCCGGTCCTCCAAGTACGACCTTTGGGGTCGAAAAATATTACCCACCCGAAAAGTGGCGGTCCCAGGAATTGTTGGTGGAGGGGAGGGATGATAACGGTTTTCCTTCCCGGACATACCGGAGGGGGGGGGGGATTGAGTACGGTGCTGACAAAAATTAGTGACAACAGAAAATGCAATTCTTTATCTAAATTACCGGTAGGGGGGATGAAAATTCCCGGTTGGGGAGATAAGTCACTTTTTAGTATCATTTTTCAAAAAAATTTCTTTCTTTGAAAATTTACTAGGGGGAAAAGCATTTTCATCCCGGTTGAGGGGTTGCATCCCCACTCGCATATTATGGAACCGCTTCTGCACCCAAATTCAATAGCAATTAGAATGACTACACGAAAGCCGAGAAATGTTGAAACGGTCTTTAATTTACGACCGGTGATTTTATTTGTTCTTAATTACCAGAAAGCAAATACTACAGGTGAATCGCCGAGACTCGCAACGGGTCGTCATCAACAGTGATACGTACCATTGAAATAAAAGGAACATATCTAGATTCTGGGTATCTCGGCCAAAATTTCCCTAGCTTGCATTTTTTTTACAAAAATATCCCCAGCTCCAATTATAAAATGCGCAATTTTATAAAAAAAAAATCTCCAGATATCTGGGGATTGCGCCAAAAAACTGATCCCTAAATTACTCAAACATCCCCAAATCTTGTGGTAATATATCCCTAGCAGCGGCATCACGGGTCGCCAACGAGACCGAATAAACATCGGAGCATCGAAATCTAATTAAGCAATAAATCAGGAAATTATTGGATGCGTTCGTCGAGAGGCGATAAAGCGAAGATTTCGACCGCTTATCCCCTTAACTAATACGCAATAAAAGGCAATAATAATTATACTAAATAATAACAGTAATGATAATAAAATTCAACTTGAAAATCTCGGCTGGAGATGTACGGTGAGCGTTTAACGGCGTCGGTCGCACTAAAATTAATCAAATTCGACTCATGAAATCCTGTGTGAAGAGGAGATGTGACGATTTTAAGAGCAATAGCATCACAGTTGAGAAAAAGAAATGGAGATGGTATACGTCGATTGACCCAAATTATTTGTAGCCTTAATTTGTCTAATTATCAATAACTGCCTACGAAAGCAATTTTTGTCATTGCGTGACCGAAAAGGAACGAAGAGGGGGGGTGTTGTGCATGCAGTAATCAGATGTTGCGCATGCAGCAATCAAAAGTAGCGCATGCAGCAATTGGGAGCTGTGCGAACTTGTGCGTACTGCGCAATTATGAGGAATAGATTAATCATATCTGATCGGTGCATGCATAGTGTTTATTTTAAAATAGCATCCACAAAAATTATGAATTTTGATTTTTGAGGGAGATGTGGGCGCCAATTATCCATCCTAAGATTTGGGGGGATGGACGCCACCAGCCAGCACCCCCAGGCCCCCCCCTTCCCTTCCCTCCTACCCCGCGAATTTCGCACGGATTGAAAAACTCACTTCTGAGAGAATTCATATAGGCCCCTACACAATATACAATACAATACAATTTATTTCTTTATAATTTATTTAAAATCCACCTTACCGAGCATTTTGCTCAGATCAGCATTGTGCACGTCCGGGTAAGCCTCCGCAAGCTTCTTACGTTCCGCCTTTGCCCACACCATGAACGCGTTCATCGGACGTCGAATCCTCGGCTCTATGCGCTTGACCACCGGTCGAATCACCGCCGCATTGCCGTTTAGCCGTGCGGAGACCGCAGCAGCGGAGGGTCCGAGCTTTCGGTCGTCTGGGCGCCAAGGGAAGCCGGGGCCTGCTGATGGCTTCTTGGATAGCGCTGCAGTTAGGGGCCAGCTGGGAAAGAATGATTGCGATTCCTGGTTTTTGGTTTGTGTAGGTGGCGGCGAGCGATGCGAGGCTGGTGGATGGGAATTTGATGTACGCAGATGATGCGGTGCTGTTGGATGCAGTTGCTGCGGGGACTGCTGTTGATGGTGCTGATGCTGAGGCTGTAGTTGCTGACCGAGTTGTACATATTGTTGCTGTTGCTCTTGCTGATGACTGCTGTTGAGGATGGGCTCTTGACCGTGTTGCTGTAGTTGGGATGCTGTACGCTTCCTTTTCTGTACCGCTCCCGCTCGATTCAGAACTTCGGAATTATGCAAGTTCTGATGTGGCAACGGTGGAGAATTATCCTGGTGATGTCGGTAATCGAATTGGTTAGTAAGTTGACCCTTGCAGTCAAGATGCCCTTGTTCGTGCGAACTAAAGTTTCGCCACTGCGGACCAAGTTGTTGAAAGTACGGCGCAACGTTGCGATACATGGAATATTCTTCGTCGAGACACATTTGCGAATTTCCGTTTTGAGATGCGAGCAGATTGTGCGGGCTTCCGTCCGGACTAAAGTACTGCTGGATTTGAAGCTCTCCGCTGGAATTCAAATTAAGGCTATCGTTACTTCCGTTTGCACAATAATTAAAGAGCACATTGTGATGATGACCGTTGGGTTGTATGGGGCGCTGTACTTCGTACGTTCTCTGCAGGGCTTCTATCTGGCGCACACACTGATTTGGAAGCTGATTCTCAATCACAGGCTGCTCCACTGGTAGCCGCTGCATATCCGGCTGAGTCTGCATTTGCTGCAGAAGCATCGTCATAACACTATTTAAGAATTATTCTAATTCGGTCATTAATTATTACCAATTGCGCCTAAGCATACTGTGCATGGCGAGCCGGTCAGAAATTATTTACCGACTGGCCTCGCTGATAACCTCATCGAATGCGAACATTGGTCCATCGCAGATACACCGTTGAAGCCTGGCGTTCGGTGCTTAATCAACTTCAGTTTTTAGACTCGGCGCTTAATCAACATTAGTTTGTAGCCTAGGTTCATTGGACCACCCGTTCGCTATCGTTTAGACTATCCTTGACGAATGGCGCAGTCGTAAAGCGAGCGGTAGTCGTTATGCGCGGGGACTTTAACGTCATTTATCACCGTGTCCGGTCACGCACATGCTGGACCATAACCAGGATGTGCCGCTGTTAAAACTGCAGGCAATAAACAAAGCTGCATGGATCGTCGAGAATCGCTCATTCCGCATTTTGCAAGGCAATCATCTATTTTATCTTCGCTCTGCCGATGCCAAAGTCATACTTTGCGTACATCAAATCACATGTCATTTGATAAGACAATTTCAAAAAAGATTGTACATGCTTATTGGTTAAATGTGCATGTGTATTGGTTGTATTGCATTAGTTATATTGCATTGGTTAAATGCGCATGTGCATTCTTTTCGGCTAAATGTGCACGCAGTGACGCACAAAACACTTAATTGATGAAAACACAATTTTCCAACTGGATATTACTGAGATAGGCTTCAGAACGTCTATTCTAAATTTGTGAATTTGTAACCGCATTAGACGTTATCCGAGTTTGAGTAACCAATCCATCATTTTAGCAGACCTTATAAAGTTATTATAATGGGACATCACTCTCATTTCAAAGCAGACTGTGCAGTAGGCTGATCGCTGTATAAGCTATCAGTATCGTACGCAATAATATTTGAGTAGTGGAGCCTACGCTGGATGCAAAATAAATTCAGACTATTTGCCGATTCGGGGGCGATTTGGCACGTGACCCAGCTGTGACGGACGCGTGACTTAATGACTGTATGCGCAAACGGATCGTTATAATGAGCCTCTGATTTCAAGAAGTCAGTTCGGATTCTACATGTATAGTAGTAGTATATTCACTACACAGGATGGTATTCTACTATTCTTCATATTTATTAAACGAACTTGAACTATAGAGAGATAGAGCTTATTTTGAGGCTTCTTAGGTTTCAATATTCCTTTCCTTTGAAACTCTTGAC
>JAQIWG010004756.1:0-15519 GCA_034695025.1 Chamaedrilus cognettii | reverse complement strand
GGTACATACATGTAGGTACATACATGTAGGTACATACATGTAGGTACATACATGTAGGTACATACATGTAGGTACATTCATGTAGGTACATACATGTAAGTTCGCGCTGCTGTTTTGTGTTTTAATGCGTGCCCATTCTGTTTGGTCCCATAGACTTTGACCCCATTGATATAAAGGGTTTGGGGTTAGGTTTAGCATCAAACTACACATCAAACCTTGTCATAGCCATAGCCCTAGATTCAGTAATAACCCAAACCCAAACCTAACTCCAACCCAAAAGCTTAAAAAATAACTGAAATCTAACTGAATGTGATCAAACAGAATGGACACGATTCTAATAAGCTATAAATGTAAAATACTGCCCAAGCAGTAAAGAAGCACTTGCAAAAAATAAAGCGATAAAATAATGAAATGCCTAAGACGCTATACAAATATTCCGACGTGCTTCTCTTCGAATGCATGTTTATTGTTCAGATATCTATTTAGTAGGCGGAAAGCGTTTGCGCAACAAAGAGTTTCGAAAGTAGATTTTCTCTCAATCGTGAAAATTCCATTTCGTCTCAATTAGAATCTGTCAGCAGTCTGACGATTCTGACGCGAAAGACATGCGTGATAGTATCTCAAAGTTACAGCTGCAGAGTAGCCTAGCAGTCGTCAGATTTTTCCACAAAATCTACTCTAATGCGCTCAAGAGACGACGAAAAAATCGCTATCTTAGCTTAAATATAAAACTAAGGGCCAGTTGTTCCATCGAAGGCTATTTAAATGATCTCAAATCCATTTTAGAATCGCTCCCATAATGCATGTTAAGGAACTTGGCCCCACACTCGGCAGTAAACAATGCGCAATAATTTGCACGCATATAATGGGACACATTGTGGTGTCGAGCTGAAAGCTCAATCGCATTTCAATTATCCCTTCTCCAGAGTCCACAATTCGCATCCGTGAAACGCTGATTGCCACTACTAGGGATAAATCACTAGATTTAGGGATATTTCAGTAATTAAAGGATCTGATTTTTAAAGCAATCCACAGATATCTGGGGATATCTTACATAAAATAGCACATTCTGTAATGCAAACTACGGATAATTTTGCCCCAAAAATGCAATCTAGGACGCTTTTGGCCCAGATGCCCAGCATCTAGGGATGTTCCGTTTTGGCAAAATAGCATCACTGCTGACCGCTCTCGAAATTGGACCCTGCAATGACTCTGTTGGGTTCGCTTGATCATCTGATCCGTGGATCGGACAGATGATACGCCGCAGAGGCTTTGTTTGCCGCGGGCTCGAGCTGCAGCCTGACAGAATCAATCCGATTGAAACCAGATAGTCTCCATCCGGCGAGCAGCTGGAGAAGAGCCGCGTAGTGGACTGTCAGCCACTGAGTCATTAAGTTGGTTCATTAAGTGGTGCTAGTGATGCGGTACTACTTTGCATATAGGCTTTTTTACGAGATTTGGGGATATTTCAGTGATTGAGGGATAATTCACAGTTATCTTGGGATTATTTTTTTATAAAATTGTAGCTTAAGTTAACGGGGCCCTAAGGGTTAGGGCCCCGTTACTGTTAGCAAGTTAGGGTTAAGGCCTAGTTGTGGCTGAAGAGTTAGGGTTAGGGCTGGGGTAAGGCTAGGAGCGGGTTAGGTATTTGAAGATATTGAGCTAGCGTGGGCGTGGTTTATTCCAGACTCAACCTTGACTAGACCCGCTGGTGATAGAAGCTAAAAATACATCGGAGCCGATTGACAAAATGAAAGCAATGGTTTGTTAGTAGTGTGCCCTAGTTAATGGTAAAGATAGCGATTTTGAAGACTAATCGTTAACGTTAGGCCTATACACCGTGGCTCAAAAGTAAAGTAACCAACGAATTTCTTCAATAACTACGGAACGTAATGAGCCTTCCAACCAATTTTTTTACCACATTCACTTGGATCATTGCTTTATATTTCTGTCAATTTTTGTTGAATTTCATCAAGCGGTTTAAAAGATACGAGTAGTCAAAATTGACCTACAAAATACATGTCAACCAAGCTGGGAAACTGCTTAATTGCCGTTTGCACTTCTTGTTGTGCAAGCCAATAATTGTTCACGCTGCTGCTTATCTTTTCGATAAATTCAAATAAGTTCCGATATGTTCAAATTTGTCCACCTTTTTGGTTATTCCATGCTTCAGGTGTTCAATGTTGATTTTTTCTGATGCACACTCCATACATGCTCAGTGCAGATTCCTGGATTGCTAACAATTATTGAATTGGAATATAAAAAAATCGATACCACAAAATTGTTGATGCAAATAGCAATGAAGCTATTTCCCAGCTTGATTCACGTGTTTTTTTTGGAGGTCAACTTTGACTAATCATATCTTTTTAACCGCTCGATGAAATTCAACGAAAATTGACAGAAATATGAAGCAATGATCCAAGTTAATGTGGTAAAAATTTCATTTAGAACACTTATTGCGTTCCGCAGTTATTGAAGAAAATCATTGGTTCCCTTACTTTTGAGCCACTGTGCAGATAGCGAAAATGACTGCCAAAACGAACAATGAGCTAGAACTAGAATGATAGATCCGAACTAAAATTGAACCAAAACCAAAATGATTTTCCGAACTAAAATATCATTGTAGCCATGATGCGATATCTTAGTTTAAATGGACGAAGAATGCAATTAGCTTCAAGTAAGAAATAAAACTCAATTTCTGCATCAGTGCGACTGCCAAAAGGTCTAAATTATTGTTAAACGCGGCTTCTGCTTCAGAACGATTGGTTGTTTGAAAGACAGCACGCAGTCAGCTGGCGTGGGCGGCATTAAACCACAAGCCCATTCGTGGTTTTGCGCGTCAATCATGTTCAGTCGGGAATTCATATTCATTGTTTCCACGTCGCCCTTTCATAATAGACCAGCAACCGGGACTGAGCTCCGAATTTATTCTTAGAAACTTCGCAGTGTGTACTACACATTTTTTATTCTTTCTCTTTTTCTTTACTGTGAACCCATGTATCGCTCACGCAACAATGAGTTTCAAAAATAGATTTTCAATTGGAGAATCTAGACAATTTAAGACAGTGCACACGGCGTTGTTGCAGCCCTGCAAGCTGTAGCCCTGCAAGCTGCAGCCGGAATCTCTGGTTCACGTGACCAAATTGTCTTGCTGCGGCCAATATAATACACTTGCAGCTCACACTGAATTTTGGTGGAGCCAAAGCATCAGAGTCGGCCTGATGCCTTGTTTGTTACTGGTGCCATGAACTCATTTAGGAGCACCCGAGCCCCATTGCAGTTTCCTGCATGACTTGGAGACTGTATAATTGACTGCAGGGACTTAGTGTAGAACATAAACACTTCTTAAACGTGTGTTCTCTCTTTTTTGAAGAAAATAATAATAATTATGTTTTTTTAAATAACAAGTGCGTCTTAAAATATTTTTATAATCAATACTTTTGTCAATGCAAACAACTGTTACAAATTCACGTCAATCTAAGAAATTCGTAAACAGTCAACTTACCGTAGGCCCACCTCAAAAATTACCCGATTCTCAGCTCAGCTCATCCGATTTGATAAGCTGCAAGTTGCCAGCTAACTTCAATTGCACGGTCGCAACTGCAAAACGAACTTATAGCTGCACGAAAATAACGAGAGAAACTTCTTTAGATTTTTTTAAAACATCTATATCAGTAATTGAGTAGTAGACTCTAGGAATCTGCGTTTAGGCTTGCGTACTATAGCTGTGGCTGCTTGACAATGAAGTTCTTAGAATCAAGGGCTATTGACTGCTCAGCCACGTTGACACAAAGATACTTGTTGGAATCACACGAAATAGTTGATTCATAGGCTACAAGATTCCGCCGCCTTCTATACGCGCATAAAGTTTGACAGCGATTGTTTTGGTCGGCACCCAATCGGCTTGTCGGCGATTTCGCTACGCTCCGATGTTCTGGCTTTGCTCGGATGCTGCTGCTGCTGCTGCTGCTGCTGCTGCTGCTGCTGCTGCTGCTGCTGCTGCTGGATGTTGATGCAATAGCCAGCGACTGCAGCGGCAGCATGCACTGAACACAGTTCAGCAGCAGTAGCACTGTAGCAGCGCCGTTACCACGGCGTTTGAGGCGCGAGCATGATGTCTCGCTGCTGGTTTATAAGCCTTACTAGCCTCCATCGTATCATTCGCGCTTTTCACATAAAAACACGTAAACCTAGTGTGATAGTAATAAGCACACTATGATGTATGTATGACTGTATATTGCACTTTTAACGCACCAAGAATATGTCATGCAAACGGAGATGGAAAAACATCGTTTGCTTGAATCGTAGGTGCGGGGCTGCATGATGGGGTTGCGGGTTTGCATGCGGGGTTGCATGCGGGTTTGCCTGCGGGGTTGCATGCGGGGTTGCATGCGGGGTTGCATGCGCGGTTGCATGCGCGGTTGCATGCGGGGTTGCATGATGGGGTTGCATGATGGGGTTGCATGATGGGGTTGCATGATGGGGTTGCATGATGGGGTTGCATGATGATGATACAGTGTACTGGCATACTGCAGAACATTGCTCATAAATTTCTGCAACTAGGCGTTCAATTTGATTAGCAAAATATTTGATATTGGACTAGTGGATTTATATTTTCTTCGAAGACAGATCAACTTCTAGGATAATTTGCTGTTTTTGCATAATTATGGCAAAGTTACGATGTCACGAAAACTTGTGTTTGAATATCTTATCTCGAAACAAATAATTGTTGGCCCATTAGGCCTATACATACAATGTAAAACCATTGGCTATTAGTTATCGCATCTGTTCGCCCTTTTTTCATGCAAAACACTAGGCTTCTTCATGCTTCTTATTTTGGAAAGTAATACATGTTAAAGCTATATCAAGCATGACGCACGAAGGAAGCATCAAAATAACATAACATTGCATGGTTTAAGATTTTTCCAGGATTGAACATTGTCGAAAACCAGCTCCCTTTTGGAAACGCATTTCCTGCTCTACAACTTGCTACATTCCGATTCGAGTCTGCGGATTTCGAGATGTAGGCTAATATATTTACGAGCATTTCAAGGATAATAATTTGATCATTGATGTGATTCAACCCATTTCACCTTCTCAAACGCTCATGATCAGAGGAAAATTACTTACAAATTTATTGCAAGTTATCATTTTATAACCAGCGATGTCCATTGCAAAACTCAATATTTTATAATTTCAATATTGCAATAAAGGCCTCCACGTGACCATCCATTATATTATTAAAGCGCCCGCACACCTTTCGGTCAAAACGAAGGAAGTTTTGTCGTTAAGGACAATAGTCCGTCGATCCGCCGACTGCTTGCGGTCGTTTGTCTTGTCCGACAGCGTACACACCTAGCGGTCCCGCGCCTACTCGGTCAAACGAACGCCACGGTAAACTTCCTTCGTTTTGACCGAAAGGTGTACGGGCACTATTACACTGCGACATCAAAGAGTGAAAAAATCTGGCGTGTGGACTCCACCCAGATTTCAAATAATGAAAGCGCGCATCGGACTTCCAACTCTATAATATTGACGGACTACAGGATGAGCACTAATCGCGGCGGCCTTTTCTCGAGCACGAATCTCTACGGACAACAGGCCATGGTTGTCATCGCAATAAAACAGAGTCTAGCATTTTGGACATAAGACAATAGACATTGACCTTGTTTGATAGCGTATAATCTTATATAAGCATTATTTGGCATTTACATGTATTGTATTACCCGTATCTTTATTTTTATTTTTTGGGTTTCTTGTAGTTTATGGACCGCGTGTATTGCGAGCACAAAGACTCGCTCCCCTTTCTTTCGAGGCGACTTTTGCGACTCGCTTGGAGATCTATGGGCTGCAAGCCAATTCTTTGTTCCCCTGCCTGCAGGGAGTATAGCCTACATCTATTTAGTTAGTTGGTGGCGAGACTAGAGCTTATTATATTACCAGCATTAGCCTATGTAGGAAATAAAATACTTAACTTAGGACTGGTCGAAATAGCGCACGGGCTTACCATTCACAAAATTCTGTAGTTAAAAGGTCTTTGCAAGCTATTAATTTACGCGCGCGTTATGTCATGTATTTAAATGATAAAAACTCGATCAGGCGTCGTGAATAAGCTGACGGACAAAATAACGAAAACAAAACGACGAACGTTCATCTTCTAGACCATTCATCGAGACGACCGACGTTTGCTGTCTAACAAATCATTTCACAGACGTACAACGTTCGTGCCTCGATACATTTTGCTTATTCATGTCGTGCGCCTTTCTGGCTCGAGACAAGAACTTAATATATCACACCCGTTGCTTCTTCTTGCTAACGATTTGGCTCATTCGTCATCCACTGGCCCGTGCCAATGGTCCGTAGAAACATTGAAACAGTAAAAAGTGCGTGGGCAGTAGCCATGATCAATGACTTACGAATCGGGCGCAACACCGAGTTTCACGCAAAGTATTAACGTGTCAGAGGCGCGGGTATCCACTCTCTCTAACTCTCTCTAATGCATCAGCCTCTCAGGTTTTTGTAAAAAAATGAGGAAAATTTGAACCATCCAAAAGCAGGAACAAAAACACATAGGTAGGGAAATAAAACTGATAAGAAAACGCTGTTATTTTGTAATAGGCCCAACCTTTTTAAAAGTTAAGTTTGAGTAGCATGCCACTAGCAGGAGTAGCATGCCACTAGCAGGAGTAGCATGCCACTAGCAGGAGTAGCATGCCACTAGCAGAAACAGACTTACTGCCGGTTGCTCAACCTCGATTTGAAGTGCGATTTAGCTTGTAGTCCGAATTGACCGATCAAATTATTCGATACAATTCTCTCCTAGATTTTCATTGGTTAAATCGGACTACAAAATTAAATCACACTTCAAATCGAGGTCGAGCAACCGGCAGTCAGTGTCTCAACATAGTTTTAGTTGCAGGGCATCTGTCTACAGTAATGTACAACGTAGGTATTCATCTATATTTACAACACTTATACACTTAAATACTAGTAGAACGAAATACTAAATTTCTATAAACATTTACTAGCTAAGATTGACTTTGTAACCATACGCCGTCAGGGCGAGGACGACCTCTGATGACCTTCATTACTTACTTCTGCACCCATTTCGATTTCTTGAACATTCGACAAAATATATATTTCTATAATGCTTTCGAATTGTATCGAATAGCGAACAGTAAAGACGTAGAAACAGCTACGCAGCGAGTTTGTAACGTGTTGTTTGTTATTAGGCGTTGTTTGTTAGGCGTTGTTTGCTATTGGGCGTTGTTTGTTAGGCGTTGTTTGCTATTGGGCGTTGTTTGCTATTGGGCGTTGTTTGCTATTGGGCGTTGTTTGCTATTGGGCGTTGTTTGCTATTGGGCGTTGTTTGTTAGGCGTTGCCTCTGATCGTCTTGAATTAGCAACTAACGCAACAATCCTCAATGACCAAGCGACCGTTTAATCACCAAGACTAAAGCTCTGATTCTCAACTTGAGTTGTACGGACCCTGGAGTTTCGCGACTCTGCAAGAAGTTCCGAGATAAGAAAAAGTAACCTACGGAATATTTTTTAGGTAAACAACTCACGACTAATTATCAAACAAATCACGACTAATGGATCAAACAAATCATTAGCCTACTATTACTCATGCATCATGAGTAGTCCTACATCACACAGCGGGGTCACATGTAGCCCCGTACGGACGGTACACGGTTTAGCAGCAGCTTGCAGGATGCAGCATGCTTCAAAGCTTCAGTTACGTCACATCCCACGAGCGGATTAAGAGTCATCTTGCAAAAAACGCGTCTTACCGAAAGGCGACAGAACAGGTGTCCTTTTGGCAGGAGGCAATAATTGGTCGTTCGGACTACGCGTTTGCAATACATCTTCTCAAGCGTCTTTCCAGTCGTCTTCCTATTAGCCTCTATAGGCCTATATGGCGTGCATCCACCATATAACCATCTTACGGGGAGAGGCTCGTCACCACTAGTGGGAACACGCGTGTTCTCGGAACACGCCGAGGCTGAACACGCGAACGGTACATTGCATCTTCCGAGTCGGAATTCGAAAAATCTTCCGGGGGGATGTTCGCTTTCATGGCGGTTTATTTTGTTGACTTTGAAAAGACTGCGGCCATGCCACGGCATTCCATATTTTTTGTTTAACAGCTCTTTCACTCAATGATATTGCATCATGCACAAACATCTGAAAGCTAAGGTATAAACCGGCCGACATTCACGGCCTAACTGTAATCTACGTGTGTGTATGCAATACGCTATTGCACGCAATGCATCATAAATAATCTTTCTTAGTGAGTGTCATGCGAGTGATGAAGCCTCCAGCTTGTTGCATGCATTGTTCTTTGAAAGCTTTAATCAATGCTGTATCCGAATAATTGCACACGCATCCATCTTGCTAGACCCGCTTCCGACACGCTACCTAACTTGCTATGCCTGTGAATAAGAGCTGAGAGTAAAGCCAAAGACCGAAAGCACGACGAGTGAAAGCACGACGAGTGACAAGACATCTTCAAGACAAGTAATAAAGAAATCTATAGACGTTTACGAAGCAATGCAACATTTTTAAATAGAATATATTTTACAAGTCTTAAACCCAAACCGTGATCTTGATTTCCTTAAGCTATAACTAAAGCACTGGTATTTCATTGCTCCGTCTACTATTAAATAAGACCTTATTATTTTTAAGGCTGACAATCTTCGAGACACTATTATTCTTCATAGCTGCGAAACAGAACCGAACGTGGCTCATCATCATCAGCGCCCATGCACGGCCCTAACCCTAACCCTTACCCTGCTCCTTAATAACCCTTACCCTGCTCCTGCGGGCCCTCTAACAGCGACCGCGGGCCCATTGTCGAGAGGCGCAGACGACGGGCCGTCGGCCCTGCGGCCCGATGGTCCGTGCAAGGCCAGAGGGTCACTCACCCCACTCGGAATAATTGCGTTCTATCCCTGCCTGTACGTCAATACAGTCTGTATATCAAATCGTCGTCATGGAAGTAAGGAAATCCTGAGTCGATTTTCATCTTGATTGAGTAGATCCTATGATCAAGACAGGGTTTCGGGGGAATGTCAGGTCGGGTTACTACAGACTATGGCTATAGCAACATGATAGCTGACAGGAATATACCCAGCTGGAATATTGTCAGAGCTACGTTTAATAGGCCAAAAACGATGGTTAGATGCATATTCTAAGCTTAATTTGCAACTGGCAGCGTTACTTAGTACTGCGTTACGCAGGAAATTTGACCATGGTAGCGTAGGCCTACGCTGTTTTTGAAGACTGTGCGGTTGCCTGTTTCTTAGAAGGAGGGGGCGTATAATAACTATGCTATGCGTATTTAGCTAAACAGGCTTGAATATTGCTGTTGCTTTTTATATTACCTTAATAACAAATATTAGTCAGAAATATTTAACAGAATACCTTCAAGCTTCATTTTGATAGCTTTAGAATGAGAGCCTGTTGGGTCAGCTGTTTTGTATAGTTGATAATTGCTTTTCTAAAAGCGATGCTGATGTAGCCTGGGCTGTACACCGAATCTACATGTACATGTATGACATTGGGTCGCCATCGTACGATTGAAATTGAAAAGAAACGGCGAGTCCACGGCATATTGTTTGAGCTATACTCATGGACTGCTGCAGCTCTTACACTGCCAGCTCTCTTGCGCAGGCTCTTCCTTTGCAAGCAGACGTTTGTGCAGGTGACATGTAGTGTAGATGATCTCACTCAACATTCTAAAGCTGAACAATATTCTCAGACTTAGACTTAGACAGACATAGACTCAGACAGACATAGACTCAGACTTACACTTAGACAGACATACAGTCGATTTCATAGACGTTCCTCAGCTTCTACCTCGAATCCTACCTTGATTTAGAAAGACAATTGAACAGCAGCCCATAACTGCCATTCGAAAAAACTCTAAATTTATTTTAAAATTTAAAGGCGCAAATTTATTTCAACAAGAAATCACAATAATTTAAAATCAGTGAAAACAGAAAATCATTTTCCTTTAAATCTATGACGTCACGTTAATTTAACGACGTGGCATACTAATTCAAATGGAGTAGGCAAAAAGCTTTCTTGAATGGCTATTATGGGCTGCTGTTAAATTGTCTTTCTAGGTCAAGGTAGGAGTCGAGGTAGGAGTTGATGAACGTCTATGAAATCGAACCATAGACTCAGACTTAGACTTAGACAGACATAGACTCAGACTTAGACTTAGACAGACATAGACTCAGACATAGACATAGACTCAGACTTCGACTCAGACAGACATAGACTCAGACTTAGACTCAGACAGACATTGACTCAGACTTAGACACTGCTGTTATTTTATAGCTCCAGAATCAGTGACAAAGCGATAATCACTAAACGACCAGAGACCCTCAATTAAGCCCTGTGTGACCCTACTATGACTTAACTAGTGTTGTTTACATAACATTTTCATTACTTGACTAGGGGTGGATTCCATAGAAGTACCTTCACACCCTGGTAAGCAAAGTTCTTGCTCAGGAACGCAATTTAACGGCAGCCCTTCACTGCCATTCGAAGAAACACGCAATAATATCTATCAGTAAAAAATAAAATAACAATTTCCACAAGAGATGAGGTTAATTTGAATTCAGGTTAAACAGAAAGTTATTTTGATCGAAATGTATGATGCCATCTTAATTAAAATTTAAAAACTCAAAGTATCAATTCAAATGGACTAAGCAGAGAGTTATTTTGAATGGCGGTTACGAGCTGTCGTGAAATTTTCTCCTAAGCTAAGGTAAAGGTAAGCTAAGGTAAAGATAAAGCTAAGGTAAAGGTAAAGCTAAGGTAAAGGTAAAGCTAAGGTAAAGGTAAAGCTAAGGTAAAGGTAAAGCTAAAGTAAAGGTAAAGCTAAGGTAAAGGCAAAGCTAAGGCAAAGGTAAAGCTAAGGTAAAGGTAAAGCTAAGGTAAAGGTAAAGCTAAGGCAAAGGTAAAGCTAAGGTAAAGGTAAAGCTAAGGTAAAGGTAAAGCTAAGGTAAAGGTAAAGCTAAGGTGAAGGCAAAGCTAAGGCAAAGGTAAAGCTAAGGTAAAGGTAAAGCTGAGGTAAAGGTAAAGGTGGCAACAAAGGAACGACTATAGAATCCACTCTCACTCTCCAATGGTTGAGCCTGTGTACATCTTATTATACTGTGACGATCTTGGGGTGTCAGAAATGCAGGCTGCTAATAGTACATTCAGCACAGCAGAGTGTTAAAACAAGAAAATAATATCACTGGTAAAAATTTCCAGAAAGCCTTCTAATTAAATTACAGCGTCGTCAGCTATTTATTTTCTGCACAAATTTCATATCTGGCTGTAAAAAAGTGTTAGAACTCGGATCTAAATCCATACGAGTATACAATCGCATGCAGATCGCAAGCAAGTCGCACGCAGATATCAGCGATAGTTAAACCGCGCACATTTCCACACCAGCTTCTACACAGTACTAGACTCTGTGCTTGTGTTACACGTGGAGCAGTTTTCCAAGCTCTCCTCCTGCTCATCCACGTTGTCCATCCGACGCCCACGACGCTTCAAGGATTTCCTTCGACGCCTCGCGCTCTCAACTGCTCTCGTCGTACCCTCCACACCCTGCGCAGGAATTTCATTTAGGCAAGAAACTTTCATCGTGCACAAATCTTCAGTTTTCACACAAGCACTTGTTGTATTTGCATCAACTTTGAAGAGATTTGAATCGTCGTTTTCTAATACCACACAGCTCATACGAGAGCAATTTGATATCGGTGTACCAGTAGCGCCCTCAGCGATGTTCAAATATTTGCTCTCAAATTGCCGGCGCTGTACTGCAGCTGTCAGGTCGCCCACGAGGCACGAAGACCCATCAGACGCAACCTGCCCCACAGACCCCTCCTGCCATCCTCTAGCCCCCAACCCATCCAACCTCGAGGGCCCAATCCCTGCCCCGCTGCATCCACCAACAGCCGCGGTGTTCCCCGTGGCAGCCGCTTCCTCGTCGACCTCGGTGATTTCCTCGAACGTGATTGGTTGGGTCTTGTATCGGTCGCTAGAGAATATACATAACACACAGCAGATAAACATTTGAGTGATTTCTGAAACGCGTTTATCGACGCCAACAGTCATAGTTATTCATAGGGCGTTCTTAAACACCTGATTGAAGAAGAAGAATAAGACATGTTTAAAACCCAGACGAAGATGCGGCTGCATGGTTACACGAACAGAGCCAGCAGCCTCGGAACCACGATCCTACAGGGGGTGGTGTAAGGTACACGCGGCAGAGGAAGACCTCGCACAACCTGGCTGACCGGCCTAACCGATTGGACAGGATTGTCAGTTTACGACCTCTACACGATATCTAAAGACCGTCAGTGATGGAGACAGATCGTCATTGCTGCTGCTCATGACGCCCCCACGATTGACGAGGTCAAGGGCTAAGCAGGCAGGCAGGCAGGCAGGCAGGCATAACCCCGAGCAACAGGCGCTGAGTACGACACACTCAAAACGTGCGCAAGCCCCCGGGCCCTGCACGGTGCACACGCTACTTCTAGGCCATGCTACATACATGTATAACTCTCGTTACAAAATAACAATGTCATATCAACTCCGTACTGATACTGCCAAACGTACCTACCACGCGTTATAAACAGGTCTCAGCGATCACCCATATGTTTATAGTTATACTCTGTGTTTGAAATAAAATCTATTCGACTTGATGTGAGACCTGCGGCACTGGCGCCTCCTCGCGAGGGGGATGAAGTGGTCCGCGATGTGGCGGAGGCAGGAGAGACGTTCGGGGAAGGCCTCGCCCCAGCGGGGGCACATTGGGTCGACGAGGCTCGTGGGGTGGATGAGAGAGTTGGTGAACTCATTGTAGTGGAGGACGTCTGCCATCTTGTGATGACAAATTTGACCTATACGACAGGGGAAACTGTAGAGTGCAGTAGGAAACTAGGTTGGCAGCAGGTAAGCATCCATATCTAACAGCAAGCGATTCAAATCATTCCATTGATTCATTGATCCATTCGATCACTAATAATCATCCCTCTAGGGGCTCTTTAAATCGAAAATGACGTCATAATACATTTCATAGCTTACTAAATGCCAGACACCAGAGCTTCTAGAATAATTGGCCCATCAAGTTACTTATGACAACTTATTCTTCTCTTTGTCGTATAACATGCCATTAATCAACTTTCGGTTAAGATCTGAAGTATGTAGTAGCCTAAGGTACTGTATTCTGTATTCTGTAATGTGGAATAAGGTCGAGGAATATGGGGGATCACAGTCATTTAAGCTAGGCATATCAGTTAGATCAGTTAAGTTCAATCAAATCTCCGTTGAGCTCAGTTAGCTGTGATTAAGACTATTTTGCTTCTTGAATCCTAAGTAAAAGATAACAGCCTAATCCTACACACGCAGTGTTGACCTTCTTCGGTTCTTTCAATAATATTAGAAGGTATTAAAAACGCTAAATTACGTGCATCGTAAGCAACTTACTTGCGATACAATTCGTTTGACTTCGATCCGTAGACTGGCGTTTTCTCTAAGCTCGCCTATTTTTAGGTTTAAGTTTTTCTTCGACTCAAAACGACCAATTTATATCTGCATGATCTTAGTGTTCCTTAGCATCTGCTAACGACTAGCAATGTGTTCCGTAGATCCATTGCAACATTACTATGCCGCCGAAGCTTATCTGCTCTTTTATAGAGCAGTCGCGTCGCCAGAAAAAAAATGGGGGCGGGGGGAAGGATGAATGCACATTTCACGGTTCAGTGTGATTACTTTTTTAAGAATTAGAACGCAGACAAATGTAGAAAGATACAGAGAATTACGAAGGCCCCCCTAAGGGGGGTTTAACCCCCCAGTTTGGGTTGAATATGACACTCCCTGGTATAACACCCTTTGCTTGTATTACACCCCCAACGGTTGACCCCCTGGGGGGTGTAATACACCCCCCATTTTCGTCAGCACCCCTCCCCCCTCTCCTACCACCGCGGTCGTGAGTTCATGCACCACAGAATAAAATAGTGATAGCACCCTGAATAATTTTGAACCTCCACTGAAAATAAATTCAGCGAAAAACACAGAAAATATAGTGAAAAGATTAAGGGGGCAGGCCACCGCACTTTCCCTGTTTCGAAATGGCAACCCTCCAAGCTGGTCAGGCTACTAACAGCACTCTACTGAGTCATATTTCTTCCGAAACGGTACAGATTATGAAGAAAATACCTCAATCTGTGGTTCGCTTCAAGTTCGGAAATAGGCATGGAATAGTGCTGTTGTCGGCAAGTATTAGACTACAGAGCGCAGACTCCGCTTGACGACCCTGGATGAGCGTTAGATTATTCAGCGAGGCTGATTACTAACAGGGAAGGGGCGGCTTTGAAGCATCTTTGTGTAATATGTTTTGAAGTATAATTCATTGTTGATTTGTGCTGCTGATAAACACTGATGTTTTGATCAATTCCGTTGCTTGAATGGTAAGCGATCACGACACTAATTAACGTCGTGGTCGCTACATTATATATTACTGTAACATTATAATTTAGTTAACATTATTATCATATGTTTAATTAACATTAAATGAATATTAATTTTTAATTATTATAAATGTTACATTATATATTAATGTAACATAATCAATTTATGCGACACCATATTATGTTGTATAATGAAATCCACCCACTTAATCATGTAGTGAAAGATAACTCTTGTTATGCCTAAATATTACTCTATTGAAATAAAACTGATTAAAGTTGCTATTTTTCTCACGACTCGTTATTAGATTGACGGTATAATGTTGTTCAATTTCATACAAATATGGGGGAAACTGTTGAAGGATAATGCGCCTCTCTAGAATCTGGGTTTTGTTGATGCACGGCTTTATAATAACTAGATAATCTACAACAGCTTCATTCTTTCCGCGAAGTGCCTAGATGCAAGATAACACAGTTTTACACAACAGTCTGCAGCTGCAAGCATGCATGCAGAGTGTTCACCTTTCATCGGTGCAGTCACTCACGATGCTTTTCCGAAAAAATTCGGGCTCAATGCGTAGGGTTGGCGTATGAAGCGAGAAACGTAGGCCTTGACATTATACGCCTACGGACTTGTTCACGTCCACGTGTAACTGTCGGATGCTGTGGAGAGGGATATTAGACTATACATGTTCTAGACTAGTACTAGAGACTAGGTACTAGGTACTAGAGACTATACATGTACACTAGACCACACAGGCCTGTGTGGTCTAGTGGTATCTTCACTGGACTGCCGTGCTAGAGGTGCGGGGTTCAATCTCCGCTCTAGCAAAGCAGAGAATTCTATTTCTCGCCTTGTAAAAGTATTCTGATCAGAGCGGGACTATATATATATATTTGGTGTGATCATACCAACAAACTTTGATCGAAATAGGGTGAAAAAGTTGCTCCCTTTTGAGGTTATTATGAAAAGAATTTCAACTGTTAATTTCACCTACATCTATACCTGCCGCCTGGCGTTTGAAAAATAGGTGTTTTAGCA
>JAQIWG010004755.1:0-15520 GCA_034695025.1 Chamaedrilus cognettii | reverse complement strand
GCGAGGGGAGGTCCCCGATGGCGCCTTTCGGCGCCGAAACGGACTATAAGCCCAGTGATTTGATTTGATTTGATTTGTTCGTTCTCTTTGCTGTTCAAGGTATTCGCAGCATTCTTCTTCAGCACCTGTGTTCAAAAGCTTCTATCTTTTTCCTGCCCTGTTTTCTCATGGTCCACGTTTCGCTTTCGTATGTTGCCACCAAGAACACTAAGGCTCTGACCAGCCTGGCTTTTGTTTGCATTGACAGGTCGTTATCTTGCCAAATCTTGTCCAGTCGACTCATGGCCACTCTTCCCAGTGTTAGTCTTCTTGAGATGTCTGTTTGGCAGTCGCCCTCCTCTTCAATTATTGATCCAATAGTGTGAAATTCTTCACTACTTCAATGTTTTCATTACCTGCCCGGGATGATGTAATTTTCGTGTTTGTTAGCACTTTTGTTTTCTTTACGTTAAGATACAGACAAGTTTTTTCACCTGCCAATTTTACTTTTTCGATTAACGTTTGTAAACCTATTTCTGTTTCGGCAGCTAGAGTAGCGTCGTCTGCGTATCTCAGATTGTTCACACTCCGTCCTCCTTTTCTGATGCTTCTATCTAGTTCTTGTATTCCTGCTTCCTTCATGATTTTCTCAGCATATAAGTTGAATAGTGTCGGAGACAGATTGCAGCCCTGTCTAATTCGTTTTTCTATTCCAAATCTTTCTGTTTCTCCATGCACCGTATCTGATGGTAGCTTCTTGATTTTTGTATAGATTGTGAAGTACTTCTACTTCACAATCTATACGATAGCCAAGACGCTTCTTGGTTATTGTATAGATTGTGAAGTACTTCTACTTCACAATCTATACGATAACCAAGAAGCTTTTTTTGTTATGTTGTTCTATTTCCGTTCACGTTTTATGTATGTAATTTTCTTTGTCTTTCCGCGCTTGGTTGTGAAATTTTCTATTCATCTCCTTGATCTCTTCCTTCACTGCTCCTGCCTTCTTCTTTTCCCAGCGATTATTGGCTGTACCTATTGCTTCTGTTTATAGCGATGGATTTTTCTTATTTCGCTTAGCTTTTGGGATGTGTGTTTCTGCTGCAGATAGAATTGCTTCCTTTATTTTTTGGCGTAGTTATTCAATTTTTTTTTTTTCGATAGTAAGTGCTGCGAATCTCTTCTTGACTTCTGTGTTGTACCGTGTGGGTATGCTTTGGATGTCGCACCTAGTCTGTGTCTTGTTGACCTTCTTGCTCCTGGGTTTCACCTTTACGGCAGCCATCAGCAGCTCATGGTCTGATTCGCAGTCGGCTCTCGGCAGCATGTGTACGGCCTGTACTGAACTCGTGCAGCGTTGCTTTATCGTCACGTAGTCAATCTGATTTCTGTGCCTTCCATCAGGCGTGGTCCAGGTGTACAGCCTTCTCTTGGGTAACTTAAAGCAGGTGTTCTATATTTTCAAGTCATTTCCCACACAGAAGTCTATGGGCCTCTCCCCCGCCTCATTTCGTTCCCCAGTCCATGTTTGCCTACTGTTCTGCTGCTTCTTCCCTTCCTATCCTTTGCGTTTAAGTTGCCCATTATTATTAGAATGTCATCTTTTGGTGTTATATCTATTTTGTCTTGCAAGCTCCCGTAGAAGTTGTCTAGCTCTTCTTCTGTTGGAGCTGTGGTAGGAGCATAGATTTGAACTATTGTTGTGTTGACTGGCTTCCCCTGTATTCGCACTGATATTATCCTGTCGCTGATCGTGTTGTAACCCAGAATGCACTTGGCTACGTTTTTTGCGCATATTATCGCTACTCCATTTGTTTTCTTCTGGTCGTGTCCGGAGTACATGACCCTGTAATTTCCTGTCTGAAAATGACTCCTGCCCACCCACCATAGCTCACTTATTTCGAGCAGTTTAATCTAAGTGCGTGCCATCGCTCTTGTCACTACCTCAGTCTTTCCCTCATACATACTCCTCACGTTCCATCACGTTCCAAGTTCTTATTCTCACTCCTTTCATACAGCTCCGGTCACGCTTTTCGCTGCTGATTGCCTCAGTGCCTGGACTCCCTAGAGGGTTTGGTCCAGGAGCGTCATTAGATTGAGCTCTACTGGGCAATGTTCCTTGCTCTTCCTCAGTAGCTAAGTTGGTGCCCGCGAAAGCACCGATGCCATCAGACTTGGGGGTCTCACCGTCCAGCATCATCTCTGTCACAGTTGGTTTGCTACTCATGGCGGTTTTCTTGGCACTACTACAGAAGTGGTTTGCCATTGCCTTACTCCAGTTTTTCCTTTGAGTTTTCTCCCTTCTAAACATTAAATAGCCTACGATTTAAACAAATTTTTGGCAATCTTTTGTCAAACTGAAGGACTTGGTGACCTTGCCAAATTCCATAGACAATAAGCAAATTTGCCCATGATGGCTTTTTCAAAAGTCACACTCAGCAGCATTGGTTAATGTTTTTAATTTTAACATTAATTGAATGTTACACTAGCAAATAATTGAAGGCTGGTAGGAACCATACATGAATCAAGAGGCCATAGTGAGAGTGAATGAGTTGTTTGAATCTAGAGAAACAGGGAGAGGAGTAACGCAAAGCTGTTGCTGTTGCCTTTGCTCTTTTCATTATATTAAAAAGTGATGACGGAGTAGACAATGGAGGATTTGAATAGTGGGATCAAGGTGGGAGGATACCATTTGATGAACATTGGATTTGTGAATGATGTGGGAATGGTGGCAGATTCAGAAAAGGGGTGGAAAAATATTCTATAGAGTGACCAGATAGGCCGTGAATGATTTTTAAGTAGAAAATGACCAACTCAACACTGGTACATATAATTTATATGGCCATGTACATATTTTAAATAAAATTTGACCTGTGAAATATTCAAAGCTTACCTCGAGTATTATACTTTTTACTGCGACTAATACAGCACTATCCAAACGTTGCTTTTCTGAGCTTGTCATTTACATGAGGTTGATGGCGTAATTGGCGTGGAAGCTGTCCATGATAATATCTGGTGTACATGAACTACGGCTGCTTTGAACAAGTCACAGATAGATTATTGCAGAGGAAAAGTTTAGTATGTTATATAATAGCATTCTCGCTATTATGCAATCACTAATATTTTCCTCTGCAATAGGCTATGGTTCAATCCTATGACTAGAACTAAAAACTAGACTGGCTTTAGGACTAGGTGAAGGAAAAGAAATAGGAGTGTGGTGGAAATTGGATATTCTATGCAAAACTCCAGAGGTGCAGATGCAGCTGCAAAATTGACTGCAGTTTAAAAAATATAACTTCCGCTGCAGCTGCATGTAAATTGCGGTTGTTGTTGTTGTTGTTACTCCACATCTTCTAGGATAGAAGAAGTGTTCGTCCAGGTCTGCCGTCCAGAAAGAAGATGACCCCTCGGGGGATCGCTATATAATACTGGGTTTGTAGTCCGTTTCGGCGTCGAAAGACGACGCCATCGGGGACCTCCCTTCGTCATGCAAGCACCATGCAGATGTCATTTAGGAAACCCAGACGAGGAGGATAGGAGAAGGTGGAGCAAAGGCCGGGTCAGTTGTACCATTTATCTGTCAGGGGGAAAAAAAGGTACATTTACGGGGGAAAAAGATGCGTTTTCAGACCAGAATGAACAAAGGGAATCTTGAACAGGAGCGTAGTGGGAGGGGGAGTGAGTTCCAAATTGTAGGTGCAGCAAAACTGATTGAGCGATGGCCATTTGCAGAACGAATGTCAGGTGTGGTAAGGAGATGCTTATCAGTGGATCTTAGGTTTCTGAATGGGGTGTACGGGGTGAGAAGTTCAAATGGGTATATGGGTTGATAGTTATGAAGCTTTTGTAGGATATGGAGGCAATTTGGAGTTGAATCTTGCTGGATAGGAAGCCAATGTAGTTTTTGAAGAGTGGGGGTGATGTAATGATGCCGTCTGACAGAGGGAATGACGACACGGACTGAAGAGTTTTGAACTTTTTGAAGGCGATCCAAGGATGTTGCTGGGGAACCGAAGTAAAGCGAATTGCAGTAGTCTAATTTTGAGGAAACCAACGAGTTAGCTAGAATAATAGTTTAATTTGTATCAAGGAAAGATCTCTCTTGTCGTATCTGGCGAATGTGGTAGTACAAGGTTTTGCAGATGGAGGAAATGTGTTTTTTGAAAGAGAGGTCTTTATCAAAAATTACGCCGACATTTCGAGTGGAGTCAGTGGTGCCTTGCGCCTTTAAAGCAGTGCGTTTAAAGCGGTGCCTTGGAATAGAATAGAGGATGCGGTTTGTTGGCACTTTGCTGAGGTGTTCCAATTACAAGATATTCCGTTTTAGTAGGATTGACTTGAAGGCGATTAGCAGTGAACCAAGAATGAACAGAGTCTAGTATAGAAGAAAGCAGTGCAAGGCTATAGGCAGAGTCGGAGCTTTGAAAAGAACGGTACAGTTGGGTATCATCAGCGTGAAAATGATGTGGAATGGGAGTAGCAGAGAATAAGTAGCTGAGGGAAGTTGTATATAGAGTAAAGAGGAGAGGCCCCAAGACAGATCCCTGTAGGACACCAGTTTTCATTCGTGAAGGAAAGGTCGAGTGAGAAGCAATACATGCAGACTGTGATTTGTCAGTTAAGTAGGAAGTAAGAAGAGAGAGCAGATCCAGTGATACCAAAAGTTGAGGAAAGTCGTGTGAGCAGAATGCTGTGGTCTATTGTGTCGACGGCGGCAGAGAGGTTAAGAAGAACTAGAGCGGATAGTTTGCGTTGGTTGATAGCGAGTAAAACATAATTTTGCATGCGGAGAAGAGCAGTTTCTGTGCCGTGGAATTTTCTTTAGGCAGACTGAAAGGGCATATAGAAAGAAAGGATTGTAGATGAGATGTGATTTGAGTATGAATTATTCGTTCAAGAATTTTAGATATGAAGTTGAGATTGGAGATGAGACGTTAGCTTGCAAGATCCTCACACGGAAGAGAATATTTTTTCGTAAGAGGTTTGACCATTGCATTTTTAAAGGGAGTTGGAAAATTACCTTCAGAAAGTGACAGGTTAATTAAAGTAGCTATTGAGAGGAGCAGGGAATCCATGCAGAATTTTAGAAGTTTGGTTTGGATGAGATCAAGGAAACAGGTTGCATTTGAGAAGGACAAAATACCTTCGCGGACTTCATCGGTGGTGGCTGGCAAAAAATGCGAAAGGGGAGAGGGGACTGTTGGAGGGGGAGGATTGAGGTTTTGAAGGTAGGCGGGTGTGAGTGGAGTAAACTGCGCACATACTGGGTGAGTCATAAAAAACGTGTCCTTCGCGATATTGCAATAACTTCGCCAAATAAAAAAAAAAATTTTGGCTAATTTTTTCAGGGCTTGTAGCTGAGATAATTTGATATAAACTCTGAAATTTCCAAAAAGAAATTCGGTTCCGTTCAGAAGTTATGAAACTTTTTCGAAAAGAAGTCAAAATCACTTGTACTAAGGCATTGAAGGCTATTTAAAGAGCTACAAGAGCTTGGGTGACCTGATGTTCTTTTGTACTATTTGGTGGCCCTGAAAAGGGCCGATTTGCGTAATGATTGTACTGATCAAAGATTGTTGCAACGTTGTGCTCGCCTACTTTATCTTTCATCAAGATGGCGCGCCGGCCGATACCACCCGCCAGGCACAGGATTGGCTGGATCGGAACTGTCTGGATGTCATCAAGAAAGATGAGTGGCCTCCCAACTCCTCAGACCTAAATCCACGTGATTATCATGTGTGGGGGGCAATGCTTGATAAGTATCAAGCACACAAACCCAGGCCAAAGACCAAGGCGGATCCTACTGGAAGCGATCTGGGATGACTTGCCGCAGGATCCGATCGACAACGCAATGCTTGCATGCAGAAAGAGGCTTCGGACGTATGTCAGAGCTGATGGCGGTCACTTCAAACACCAGCTTTAGATTGACGACTAACGCAAATCGACTCTTTACAGGGCCACCAAATAATACAAAGGAAATCAGGTCCCCCAAGCTCTGTAGCTCTTTAAATAGGCTTAATTGCCTCGGTTCAAGTGATTTTTTGACTTTTTTTCAAATATTCAAACAAGTTTCATAACTTCTGAATGGAAGCGAATTTCTTTTTGCAAATTTCAGAGTTTGTGTCAAATTCTCTCAGCTACAAACCCTAAAAATATTAAGCCAAAATATATAAATGTGGAGAAGTTATCGCGATATTGCTAGGGGCACGTTTTTTTAGGACTTAACCCTGTATATTAGTAATTTTGCTATCAAAGAATTGGAGAAAGGCGGATGCAAGGGATGGAGGAGAAATGGAGTTGGGAAGAGTAGGAGGGGGTTTGCGGCAGAGAAAATTTTTATGAGCTGACCAAAGCTTGCGGGGTTGTTGGCTGCAGGTTGATATTAATTGTCTAAGGTAGGAACGACGAGCAGCTGTTACAAGTTTTGATACTATTTTTGTTTGGTTTTTATTTTTTATTTCTCGTGTAGGAAAGGGTTTGTGCGGATGTGGAGGGATGTGGTTTTTTGTGGCGCATGTTCATCAAGGGGAGAGGTGTGGGTCGATGCAGACTGGTCAAGGAAGGTGTCCAAGGTTGTTTCAGGTGCAGAGTATAGATAGGAGGCAAGGATGTCGTTTGAGAAATCTACAGTATTGATAGACTTTATGCGTCCAGTTAGTTTCGTGATGCAAGTGATTCGTGAATTTGTGGGGATAGAAAGAGTGATAAAAATAGCTTTGTGGTCGGATATAGGTGTGTGGGTATGGTGTATGGAGGAAACAAGGATGGAAGTAGAGGGATAATGAGTAGGTTGAGAGCATGGCAAGAGTTGTGAGTAGGGAAAGTGATATGTTGCGTGAGACCGAAAGTATCAAGTAGGTCAAGGAAAGAAGGAACGTAGGGAGCATGGGAATCATCCACATGAATACTAGAGTCACCAGTGATGATGAGTTCAGAAGAGTATGAGACGATATTTTCAAAGAGTGAGGTGAATTTAGAAATGAGGGTAAGTTTGGACAAGGAAGGCGGTCGGTATATATTGAGGAGCGTGTATGAAGCCGTCGTAATAAAAGGTGGTCGAACATTGTGAGTAGGACAGCCAGTGAAGGAAAGGCATTGTGCTTCAAAAAAAGAATATTTCGGTAGGATGACATTCTTTGCTGAAATTTTGCTATTAAATATATCGCCAACGCCCCCACCACCGCCTTGCGGACGTGGGCAGTGGACAAAAGAGAATGACGAAGAAGGAATGAGTTTATGGTAGCAGGTAGAGTGTCGGGATAAAGACAGGTTTCAGTTAAACATAGGATATCAATTCTGTGGTCATGAATTAGGTGCTTTAGGATTTCAGGCTTATTGCAGAGACGAGTAATTGAAGTGGCAGGTCTTTGTTAAAAGTGGATAGTGTGAGAGTCGCAGGAATGAGGCGGACAGGACCGGGATTAATTTCTACGCCACCAGCTAGGAATAGAAGGCAAAACAGAAGCAGGCTAGAGGTCTTACGACGAATGCGAAGATTTCTGAGGATGAGCGATTTAGGATTGAAAATGGAAGTAAACGGTAGACGATTGAGGGATGAGCTCACAGATGACATAGGAATGGGAGCATGGAGGGAACGTTGACTGGAAGAAAGCGGCGGGGGGTTGGATAAATGTGCTAAAAAAGGCTATGAGACTAAGGCTGTCTCACCTGCTGACGCAATCCTACGTAAATAGAAGGCCTTAGAATGAGATATACATATTTTAGTTAATTAGAATGCTGTGGGCGACTCACAGCTGGGGAAACTGAGGGGAGGCCAGCCTTTACTCTAGAATGGGCTTAAAAATAAAAAATAGCTACAAGGATGGGGTGTGCCCGCAGGCTAGACAAAAATCAACATGCCTTGTGTGAGTTGACAGTGTGTGGACGATAATAGAGGTTAGGCATTTCTTGCCTGAAAGCGACGACAATATGCATCAAAAAGTTGCACAAAGTTGATATTACGACAAGCGGCGGGTAAGAGACTGAATCAATTTTATTTCAGTCCAGGGGGGCAGGAATAGAAGTAGAAAACTTTGTTTAAAAATGTATTTTTCTAATAAACAAAGTGAAATATCCATTCACGGCCAGTGTTGCAAATCATTCACGTCAAACGGTATAGAATAACCTAAAATGTCATGTCCTATATGGTGCCAAAAAACTCGGGCGTGAGTTGGATTGTCCTCAAATAAAAACCACAACCCTCGATGTCTATTAAGCCTCAATTCACTTTTATATTTGTTTTATTACATAACATGTATTTAGAGATTGATATGCATCTACATTGACGCTATTTGTGCGGTGTTATTAGTTATGTATCGTTTATTCATTCTGATTGGTTGTTTGCATGTTCACTATTGCTGCCATGGTAACGTCAACAAGAGTGAACGTTAATAGGAAATCATAAGAGGACGGAGGTTTATCTTTGCTTAAACGCCCAAAATTGGCCGATAAAAATGTGGGAGTTTAGGCGGCGGAAAATCATGCAGTTTATCTCCCGGTAGGGTTAATCAGCGTTCATGAAAGACAGAAAATTGATAATCAGCGGCTAAATCTTCCGCGAGGTTTATCTTAAGAGTTTATCGCTACGAATGACGTTCTTGAATATGGGTCTTAGGCTACGTAGAATAATTAGACTTGGCCTAATTGTGCCCGACGCAAGTACGAGGATAAAGTGAAAACGAAGTTGCAAACAACGACGCTGTGTCGGTTTGTGGTTTGTTATTCAGCCAAACAGTGGTCCAGGATGGGAAGAGTCTAAAGGACTAAAGGACTAAAGACTTCAGTTTCCCTAGGGCCAATTTAAAAACCTGCACGTTTGTATTTATATTACATTTTATATATTTTTTTTCATGCTTCAGGGTCAGGTTCGCGTTAGGGTTAAGTTTACGATAGTTTAAAAAAATCAAAATAGAGCAGTAATGGCCATAGCGGAATAGTTGATGTGAGAGTTTGAGGACCGTGTGTAGTAACGAATGATATTGCGGTCCGGTTCTGTGCGGAGGGCCACGCACAGAGCCGCTCCCCTCTCTTTAGTGGCTTTTTACGACTCACCCGGTGAGCACTTGGCTGCAAGTCAATTCTTCGTTCCCCGGCTGTCAAGGCTAGGCTGTAACGGAAGTGTAACCCGCTCGCCCGTTTGCATCCAGGAGGGTGGCTAGGTTTTGTAAATAATTCTATTTACTTACTACAGTACTTCGCTAACTTTGTAATAATGACACGCCTTCTGCCAGTTGTACACTGCTTAGAATTATAGACAGACAATGCTTGTACACTTTTTATTTGTTCGTTTTTGAACAGTTCTTTCCAATTCAAATTTAATTTGTAAAAGAATCCCCTTGCTCAAAACTTTCAGATGGATATTCAAAATTTAGACTGAGATGTGCCTCCATTGTTCTAAACCTTTGGATGGATTTTCAACTTTAGGGGAAGATCCCCTCGATCCCGCGCTTTATCGCGAGCAGCGATCACTGATCAGCGTGCTGTCAGAGGACAGCGACACGAATGAAGCAATTACACGACAATGACAATGTCGAATCAAAGAACATTGGAACCTGTTTAATTTTTGAACATAATCCGTCATTTAGGCATAGTCTTAAATGAGTTTTCTCGTCTCAAAACAGATTTTGAATGCGCATTGAGAAGCATGCCATTGGCTGCCGTGCGGGCGCTGGGTGGTGCTCGCAGTGGCGGCGCCTGACCGAATAATTCGAGGGGGGGGGGGGGGCGGGGTGAGGGGGGGTGAAGGGACGACAGCACAATACAAAGATCCTCCGGAAGAGCCTATTCGTGCATAACTCGCAAGCGGGAGGCGGGTAAGGAGGGGGGAGTGACATTTTATGCCGTCTCAGTTAACAAAGTTTCTTCATCTTTAAGGCCATTCTTTTGGCGCTATCTGCATTTCTTACTAATCATTCTTTTTAAAGTTAGGGAGGGGGGGGGGGGGAGCGGAAAGGGCGTGAAAAATTAAGGGGGCAGGACGGTTAAACAACATTGTAACCTTTCCAATATTTAAGGCCATTCTTGCCAGTGCTTCTTCATGTTTGGGTTATTCCTACCAGTATTTTTCATGTTTGGGGCATATTTTACCAAAAACTCTTTACAGATTTGAGGGGGCGAAGACGAGGGGCGAGGTTAGCCACATAAATTTGGGAGGGAAGGCGACAAAGAAATTAGGGAGATGGCGGCGGAGAAAGTTGGGGGGAGGGGACGACCGCATCCCCTGTCCCGATGTGGCGCCGCCACTTCGCGCGTGGACCGCATCATGGCTACGAAATCACTTTTAAAATTTTGTGTCGATGTTTAACTTTTTATAGTCACTAATCTTTTTTTCATAACTGCATTGCTACTGCCTCTGAAAATACACGAATATAAACAACATTGTTACAGTAGTTCAATTCATTTTTTTGATTAAACAATGGAGAACTTAAATAGCCAGATTTATTTTCTAGTTCAAAAAGTCCGTCATGACTTCAATGTCAATCTTCGTCGGGTAGGCTAAATAAGCTGAGCACAGTTTTATCAAGCCAGCATGTACGTAGACAGCATACTTTCAGTGGTTTGTTCTGCGGGAACGCAGCCTCCATGTTCTGAAAAGCTTGACCTGACGAGTCCTCATCAAATTTCGGATTTAAAAAAATGCATTAATAGTCATTTATGAAACATGAAACCTTTACTCACTCACGATTGAGCTCGTTGAGCATGATACAGTTTCTTTCTCAAATTTTGGCTGTTTAGGCTTAGTTCTCCGGACTGTTGTGCCTAATTGTAGAGTAAGTGCGTATTTTTGTATTTACCAGGTTTAATTGAAGAAATATATAAAGATCGATGATTTTTATCGACGTCATTGTTAATTGAGTTTTCTGCTAAACGTATATTTGTATTGAGTTTTTTCTGAATGTGACGGAATCGCGCACTTGTGTACAGAGTATCAGACGGACTAGTAGCCCGTAGACATGTCGTCAGCTAAACGAAGTTGACCATGTTTGAGACAATTATGACGGCAATGAATTTATATGGTTAGCGACAGAGCAGCCACGGAGTCTAGCGAGTGTAAGACAAGGCGCAAGTGGGCAAACTTTGAGTGCTTGTGCCGCCGGGCTGCTGACACTGATTGCTCGTGACTGCTCATACATCACCTCCCCCCCCCCCGGGGTCGGCGCGCGGTCTACAGCCCGCCCTATACCTGCGACTTCGACGAGAGTCACGTGATCCCGACTTAGCGCGCCAGAGCGTCTTGCATTAGCATGCATGCGAACGATGCAATCTGTCTGACGGACGGCCCGTGACCTTCTCGTACTGCCCCGTAACCTTCTCGTCCTGCCCTGTGACCTTCTCGTGCTGCTCCGTGACCTTTTGTGCTGCCCCGTGACCTCTCCCCGCTACCCCGTGATCTTTTAGTGCTGCTTCGTGACCTCCCCCGCTCCTCCGTGACCTTCTAGTGCTGCCCCGTGATCTCCCCCTACTCCCCCGTGACTTCTCATGCTGCCCCGTGACCTCCCCCTGCTGCCCCGTGACCTTCTCGTGGTGCCCCGTGACCTCCCCTACACGCCCGCGATCTCCTCCTACTGCTACGTGCACGGGCCGCGAGCCGCGTGTTTATGCAACTTATTGTATGCATCGGATGTTATGTAATACAACACGCGATCGATACGACTGCCCTTACAGCGGTCAAACGGTGCAGGAAGACGTCAGCATTCTCGCTTGCGCAGATGGCTTAGGCAAATGGCCATTTGAAGCCATGGACACCCTGCCTTCCCGCACATAAGGTTCTCACTTATCGAGCAATTGCTCGATTGTCGAGGAAAATGATCCAGATCGAGCATTGCATAGAGCACGGCCAAATCGAACAATTATCGAGTAATTCAGCTACTCCGAAAAAATGGAGCAATATTCCGAGCCATTCGAGAAAAAAGAATATGATCTGTGAAGAAAGATCTTGAAAAAGTGCGCTGTTATTAATTGTCTCTAAAGATCCACTGCCAAGATGCCTCCAAACGTTCCATCAGCATCCCCCCCCCCTTTGCGACTTGATGGAATAAGGAGAAAGTTTATATTCTTGAGGATATTGTGTATTATGTACTTGTTTTGGCCATGACTAACCACAGCATCACTGCTGACCGAGCAACATCAAGCATCATCGAACGGTTTGTAAACGTTCCCCGAGCACAATTGTTGATGTCTAGTGAGAACATTGGTTGAACATTTACAAAAATTGGTCGGATGGAATTCTTGTAATGCAAGGGGCTTTCTAACCTGATCATTTTGTTGAAAGTGCGCCTATTCAAATTGATAGAACTTTGGCGTGTTTAAGCGTTCCGCTACACGCTGGATATTTTGCATTGAGTTTTACATGTAATTTTACATTTAATTTTACACGCAACCGTGTTAAGGCGGACAGACGACCGTTGTTATGACAACGATTTCCTTAACTGGGTTTCATGAACGGCTTGTTCTTAACTGGGTTTCATGCATGGCTTGCATGAAACCCAGTTTAGGACATTTTATATTATAATTTTCTTATACTTGTCAAACTCAGATACAGAAATAGCGTCAAAATGCCTGCAGCTATCCGGGAGCAGACGCAGGCTCAGATCACAATTTGGTAGCTATGAAAGCAACGGTCAAGTTTAAGAAAATTCAGGGAAGCAATAAAAAAAAGAAGTGAGACACTACAAAATTAGAATCAAACAGATTAAACTTTCAGAGAGAGATAGAGGAGTAATTAAAGAAAAGAACACAGGGGGTAGAAACGTGGACAAAAGATGTAATGATTTAAGGACGTGATTACTAAATGCGCAGTGAACAATATTGATTACAAAAAAAGTAATGCAGCGAAGAAACCATGGATAACAACTGAAATGATAATCAAGATGGAAGAAAGACAGAAATTTAAGAATGTACGAAAAACTGAAGGAACTCGGATGTACACTAATCTGAACAGTGAAGTACGAAGGGAAACGGATAGAACTAGAGAGGAATGGTGAAGTAAAGAATGCGATGAGCCGGTGGAATATGATAAACCAGGAAGATCTGACTTGATGTACGAGAAAGTTAAAAAACTTACGAGGACAACAAAAACTTTCAATAAAAGTTACGGAATAAAGGATAAGGATGGACAGGTAGTCACTGAATCGGATAAAATCAGACAGAGATGGAAACAGTATTAATACAAAAAGGCTTATAGCCTATAAAAATTGTTGCTTGTGGTTTGGAACGATATAGATTAAGACAACAAAGCAATTCAAATAAAACTTGCAAGCGAAAAGTTAAATAATTGAATTATGTAATCATATTCTACTAATCGTGCCCTAATAGACATTTGACTATTGTCTAATGTCTAGTAGCGCATTAATGGCATGAATAAATAAATAAATAATTTAACTTTACGTATACAAGTTTTATTTCTATTGTTTTTTTGTTTTAAACTATATTGTTCCAAACTACAAACAACTATTTGTGTAGGCTATTGGGCTTTTTGTATTAACGTAATTTATTTTTTATTTTATTTTAATGACATTGTGCACGCTGCATCATCATCAATAATTATTCTATGGGATAGACCTAGGCTACCAGCAGTTATTAATTGTTTTGTAGCCTATACTACCGGTGCATTTAGTATAGGCCTAGGCTTTTTTTAACAGGCCTAAATAGTAAAACCGTTGATATTACGCTGCTCAACATACTGATCATAAGCCTGTCATTTGTAATAGGTCTAGTTATTTTTATACCTAATTAATTGGTATTCAATGCAATAAAATAGCTTAATCGGTGGCGGTTATGAGCCTATACGTACATGTAGAAGCCAAATGACGCCATGCATCCAAGTTTGGGGGCTTTGCGTCATGCTGGCGTTCCAACTTTTTGGTCATTTTGCCTGCCACTGTTCAAGATAACCTATGCAGGTAATCCTAGAGGAAGCTGAAGTCTGGCTTTGGCATCCCCAGTTTTATTGTTGGCGTCCCTAGTTTGAAATGGTTGACGTTGCCGGGTTTTGGGAGAGAAATGATTAGTTTCTCCTGCGGAGAGAAATAAGCAATGACTGTTTAAGAATGATCTCAAAATGGACAATGACAATTTAAATTTCTATCAGCATCCCACCCCCCCCCCCGCCACTCCCGATCGCAAGTCTTCACATGGAGGGAAAAGTTGCAAGTTGTGTGACGTCATAAATCTCGCAGCCAGTCTGTCATCCCCTTTAGTGTCTTTTAAATTAATTGAGCCTACTGTCAGGCCTGCATTCATTTTGGGCAATAATCTTGGGCCGCTAGTTTTATTTAATCTGTGAAGTAAGCTTTATAAATGAAGAGAGGTTTGAGATGCCTTCATGATCGTGAGGCTGTCATAATTAGTTGGCTGAAACCTATTAAATATTGACGTGCTCGCAAGGCTATAGGGCCTAGTATGAAATAGGCCGGCCTATCTACGGATGGCTATAGCTTGTTCATTGACCTTATTGTTAATTTTAGATGGATGTGAGAAATTAATAATTATATACTTTACAATATAGGCCTAGATCCCTCTCCAGTCCGCCCCCGTCCCCCCACAAACACTAACGTACGGTACTAATGTTAATTCATAGGTTAGTACCGGAGGCCTAATATGTAGGGCCTATAACAAGTTCAAGCTAAAACGCTAAGCTTAATTAATATTGATGCAAAAAGGCTAATAGCCTATAAAAATTGTTTATAGTTTGATACACTGTAAATCAATGCAAAAAAACAATAGAAATAAAATTTATATACGTATAGTTAAATAATTTAATCATGTCATTAGTGCGCAACTAGACATTTGACTATTGTCTAATGTCTAGTAGCGCACTAACGCCATGAATAAATAAATAAATAATTTAACTTTACGTAGGCCTATACAAATTTTATTTCTATTGTTTTTTTGCTTTGATTTACATTGTACCGAACTATAAGCAACAATTTTTATAGGCTATTAGCCTTTTTGTATTAATTTCATTCACTTTTTCTTTAATTTCAATGATAATGTGCGCTCTGCATCATCAAGATACTATAGTGTTTCTTTCCAACAGGCCTAAATTGCAGAACCGCTGATATAACGCTGCTCTACATACTGATTATAGGACTGTCATTTGTAATTATAGTTATTGTTATACCTGGAAGCCAAAATGACGTCAGGTAGCCCAGTGTGGGGCTTGGCGTCATGTTGGAGTCTCAAATTTTTGGTCATTTTGACTTCCACTCTTCAGAATTACCTATGCAGGCAATGCTAAAGAAGAGTGAAGTATGGTTTTGGCATGCCCAATTTTAATATCGGCGTCCCTGGTTCTAAATGGTTGGCGTCAGGGATTTTTTGAGGGAGAAAAGTGTCTCCAGGATAGAAAAATGGTCAATGGCTTCAGAATAGCCTCAAAATAGGCAATGATAAATTTAAATTTCTATCAGCACCACACTCCCCCCCCCTTTTCCAACTCAACCAGGCGCTAACACCGCGATAAACGGTGTTAACACGGTGTTAACACCATGTTAGCGCGGTGTTGAAAATCGATTTCAAGTGCGCGGGTTGGGACGGTGTT
>JAQIWG010004754.1:0-15521 GCA_034695025.1 Chamaedrilus cognettii | reverse complement strand
TGATACTATATGATACTATATGATACTATATGATACTATATGATACTATATGATACTATATGATACTATATGATTTTTGCAACTCGTCGTTCTGAAAAAAAAGTAATTTAGTTGAAACATAGTCCTTGCAGCAGCTGTTCTAATATATTCCTTCCATCAAAGCTGACACTACTTACGCTCCATATCAAACAAATGCTACGCAATAAAAAAATCTAAAAATGCTTGTACGATTAGTTCAATACTGCATGCGAGGCAAAATAAGCCTTAATTAAAGGTATCCGCTCATTTCTCGCCTCCACAACATGTAAAAATGTTTGACGCGGCTTTAGCCCTCTCACCATGCCGACCATCTCGGGCGCGAGGTCCACGGTGGGCCACATGTGTGGGTAGATAGCAAGGAAGAAGAGCCAGCTCACGATACTGCCCCACACCGCGACGTGGGACAACTACACAGGTACAACTGTATATGAATATTCATAAAAAAATGAAACATAGGACATGAAATATTGATCTTAATAGATTGTTCTTCTGCACACAAATAAAAAAATGACATAAACCTTCCTTAACATTAAACTTCAGAAGTAAAGCATAATATTTCAATGAAATTGTACACTGGGACTCGACAGATCAAAATAATTCTCTTAACCCCTAGTCAGATATTTTAGTTAAAATGCATCTTGGGACTTTGAGACTTTGCAACTTTGCAAAAAGGTGTTTGAAGTGTACAAGATTTAACCCCTAGTCGGATATTTTAGTTAAAATGCATTAGCAAGATTGCGCTATTCTGAAGTCTTCTACATCATTTTTCTTCACTATAATGCAGCATGAGGTATTAAAAAGTTGATAGTTCTTTAAACATTAGATCAATATTCCTATACACATTCTACAGCAAGCTACATCTCGCATTGCGGCTATTGATAGGAATATTAATTAAACAATATAAATGAAATAGTGATCGGAGAGACCCAAGTCCAAGCTGCCATCTCGAGTCCCGCCTTGAAGCACACCGTCACCACCACATACTGCAACCAAACACAGGCAGGGACAGTTAGAGATATAGACAAGGAAACACGCAGAGAAACAAACGGACGGCTTGCATCTACATTCTATAAGACTCACACATCAACAATAATCTTCTATCTAGCGCTATGCAGCTAGCATTGCTAAGCTGCAAATACTGTACGCACTAATACTACAAATAGATACATAGGTGATAGTATTGGGTGAGCATACCGTGTAAACCATGTTGCCGAGGAACAAGTAGTCTCCAACCTTTCCGTCCTTAAACGCCACATCTGCACACCAATACAGAGGCGCACCTGCGTAATAAATAACTCTTTAATGGATCAAATTATCAAGTACTCATAGTGATTTAAAATATCCATATCCTTGACACACCTAGTTACTAGTACGCATTTCAGCACTAAAATACAGATCACTTTAGTCCAAATGCAATCCTGGCTCATGCGCAAATGATATTTCATGCTCAGTGTTAAGACTAACAGGCAGTGCTGTTGTCGCCGTCATACGGGGGGTATACGCCGTATGACCGCTTCTTTAATTTGTTAAAAACGTATGATTACTGTTACATATTTAATAGTAGGGGAGGCGGGGGGGGGGTAGGGGACAAACAAGGACCAGAGTCGTATGACCACTACTTTTCTTCCACTGCACCACTGCTAACAGGTGAAGTACGCCAAAAATGACAGTTAGATGCAACTTGTACGCTTAATTTGACAAGGGCAGATGTAGCATTACGCATGAAAATCGACTATCCTATGGTAGCGTAGGTCTATGCGGTTCTTAAAGGACGAGCAATTGCATTACATCTGTCTTAAAAGGATCAAGCGTAATACTATATATGTTTCATCAGGGCTAGACTACTCTGCTCATGGCTCTTGCATTGCCATCATATCCAGTAAAGGAGTAGTCCCATCAAAGAACTGACCTACTAAGTGACTAGCAAGACTGTGTGACAGAGACCAGAATCAAGAGCAGAACTTGTTCGACACCAGCACCCACCTTGTTCCAGCGCCACCACAGTCATCCAGAAGAGGAGGATCGAGTGGTAGACTGCGTTGATGCACCACAACCAGAATATCTGCCACAGCCCAGTTATCACAATATTGCCTTCTTGTCTCCTCATTCTTTTTAAGACCGTATTGTAGTGACGAGCAAAAAGTACGTTCCGAGTCATTTAATGCAGTGCCATAACACAAAATGGTAAAAAATAACAAAAACAAAGAGCAAACTTCAGGCACAAAATATTAAATTTTGATCAAGATTTAAACCTTACTCGATCGATGCACGTGACTATAGGCAGTGAGCAACAAATGGTCGGTGCTGTGAGTGCCAGTGGCAAGTGCAGTGAGTGACAACAGCTAAGTGCAGTAAATGCGATGAGTGCCAAAAGGTGAGTGCAGTGAGTGCCAACAAGAACGACCTTGACACTGAAGAACTCAGAGGTCTGAGAGGACTTGTAGAGGGAGGGGAAGCGCAGCATGCTCTCTGCACTGAAGTGTCGGTCAAACAGTCCCATCGCAAACGGAGGCGCCGCCGTAAATATCTGGTCACACCACACATGAATCACAACTCAGCCATGAATATTTTGTCACACAACACGAGAATTTCTGGTCACACCTATATCTGGTCACACAACACTGGAATATCTGGTCATATCATACACGAATATCTGGTCACAACATACAGACCACAAGATCAAACCACTGCCAAGGGTTATCAGTTCAAGTATCTAAAGCATTTTGACTCAAATAACTATAATCAGAGAAAAATTGAAAACCTCCTCTTCTTGCAAGCTCATACACTGACTTAAAATCAACATAGACCTAGTTAGCTTAAAAGAATTGGAACGTTCTCTCCTTTATAGTCAAGTTATACTTATATAATGTATTGGTGAGTAGGAAATTTTAAATGATTACAATAGACAAGAACATTATCAGAATGTCTCGAACAAAGTGGAATCCAATATACTAGAGAGAAATGTCAAAACATAATGCTTAGAAAAGTAATAAGCTGAAGCAACGTGACGACAGAGCAAGCATCTGATGGATACTCACAACGTTGTAGAGACCGATGGACCAGCGCTCAAAGAGAATCTGACCCGAGAAACCACTGCTGATGGCGAACCAAAACTGAAACATGCATCACAAACCAAGACTGAAACATGCATCACAAACAAAAATTGAAACAATCAACAGAACCCAAAACTGAAACAAATATCAAGTTAAGACATTATATCAGTCAATAAAAAAGCTATTTTAAAAATAGCTTAAATTACAGAAAATTTACGGTTAATTGTTAGTTTGATAGCCATATTGACTAGAAGGAGTCACTAGCTATATAATGATGCAATCAATTTGCCTCAGGCAGGCCGTTGATAATCCTCCTACATGATTACAGTACTGGACAATTGCCAAAATAGGCAAATGACACTACATTTTGACATGAAGACAGATCACATTAGAAATGCAAGAACCTAGAATAAGAGGCAGATGTTCATGTACAACATAAAGCAAATCTCTATTGAGTACAACAAAAGAGCAGACCTCTATGAAGTAGAACACAAGAGCAGACCTCTATGAAGTAGAGGCAGATATTCTTGTAGAACGAGTAGAGGATCAGTTTGGTGAGTCGGTGGTGACTCCACGCGCCGTGCACCAGCAACAGCCGACTCAGGAAGCGAAACTGGATGTAAACAATTAATTATTTACACTGGAGACAGTCACAGAGTGCACTATCCAGCCTCACCCCATTCTACCCTTCCTTCATGTCCATCATTGGCTGCTTCATTGTTCCATCAGTCATCACTCATCACATTATTCCATTCAGCGAGGTTGTCAGGATATGGATTCTTCAAAATAAATATAATGACAAAGAATGCACACATAAAAATAGTATTGAATGTGGTATCAAGCATTTAAACCAATGAATCAATTATCCATACAAACTCAAATAAACTAACAAGAAGTTGAAGAGAAAGAATTATTGTGTAAAATCAACGACAAGTAAAATCTAAACACAACACTGCCAAAATTTTAGGCGCTGTTACAGTGCAGCGTTCTAAAATAAATTAACGCTTAGTTTCGTACATACAATCTAACTAGCATATAAAACCTGTGCTATGGAGTAGTCTGACGCGCAGGCAGCCTGTAGGCCCTCCACCCCTGATATACCCACTCCCACATGGGCCGCCTGCAGCAGCAGCAGCAGCAGCAGTATGAACACATACACACTAGAGGCAAGCATAGCGCGAGTCAAGTCGAACATGCAAATATCAGCAAATATCGCTTTCAATATTACCATTCAGCATATGATATCAACAGACAGGAGGCGCCAGGCGTGGCATAATAGCATGGCGCTTCGCTAGCATGACGCTCCTACATGCAAATGGTAGAAGACCCATCGATGATTAATACTAAATTTATCATATAATACTAAATATATCATAATAACACTAAATAACACTAAATTTGTATTCACAAACTCTCAATACCCTGATAACGCCACTTTTGTGAACTCAAAATTTCCTTGAATTTTCCCAATATTAACAACCAATCAAAGCCAGACAGCTAGGCCATGCTAATAGGGGCCCACCGCAAAAAATGGTCTCCCCCTCAGCTCCTAATATAAGGCTAACAGCACCCCATCCCCCCTCACCCCCAGACCTGGATCATGCCGACGTCGTTGGCCCCGTCCCCGATGGCGAGTGTGATGACTTGAGTCGCCGCCTGGTGACGCACAAGTTCGACGATGTCGGCTTTCTGGAGGGGCGAGACGCGACAGCACACGACCGCGCGACACGACACAGCGATGTCGAGGAAGTCTTGACGACACTCGTAGGACAGCGCAAACTTGAGCGACTGTACACACACAGAGGGAGAGAGGCTGTGAGAGGGGGACAGAGAAACATACACACATACAGAGACAGTGACTGTGAGAAGGGGACAGACAGTTACCCAGACTGACAGAATGCAATCTCGCTCATGTGTTTCAAGAATAGGCCTACAATTTTATGTTTTTGCCTGTTAAAATATTGATTATTATTTTATACTGGAAAGAAATTGAAAACATATATCCCGTTGATCACAATAAAAAAGTCTCTTTAAGACTATCTATTTATTGTTCTATCAAGGTTTCCATCACCATGCCTCTGTTACTAAAACAAAACGCAAAAAGTAACAAATAATAATAATAATAAGAAGAACAAGCCATAACTAGTCAATTAAACTATACCATGAATGAATGTCAGCGCATAGACTGCCATGTGCCACAAGTATTGAGGGTTGTCAGGCAGCAAGCAGCAATCCAACTGTTCCACAGACCTGGCCGTCGATGACCAATCCGACTTCGTTCTCCTTCCTCAGCTGATCACCGAACTCATTGACGTGCTTCTTGAGCGTCTCACGCATCGACTGAATTAAACAACCGGACTTAACACTAGATTGATTTAACTTTGGTGAGGGTGGCTATTTAGCTCACAAACCCATATTGCACAGTGAAAATCAATAAGCAGTCTCGGCCAGATTTTAGGCCTATATAATATATGGTAAAGAAACAAATTAGCAAAATAAAACAAGAATATTACAATAAAATTGATATCTGCTCAGCCGCAAATAGCGCTCCTCGTTGCCACATCTGTGACACCAGATTTGTTAGTTTGCCAGATATATTAGTTTGCCACATCTGTGACACCAGATTTGTTAGTTTGCCAGATATATTAGTTTGCCACATCTGTGACACCATCGTGAGCACCTACCATCATCCATCTCACGTGATACCACACGTTGTGGGCGCCCTAAAACATTTCACGCTGCCAAAGAAAAGGCTTCTATCATAATGCGTCTCTGCCAAGGGTTATGGTTTCAATGAGAAGCACATTCAAACAGAAACGACGACGTCAACAGAGCGTAAGGCTGCGACTCACGTCGAGGCTGCACTCGTTGAGGATGAGCAGAGCCAGGGACTGCGTCAGCAGCTTGCACGAGTACCCTGCAGCAGCAGTAACAGCAGCAGCAGCAGTTGCATTAGCAGCAGCAAGGGATCATCAATCACATCACTGAGCAGAAGGACACTCATAATCCAAGACTGTAGCGATCACATGATGATGGTCCCATGAACTAAGAAGAAGTATTTAAATGGATTGGCATACACTTTGAATCAAATAACCACTGATTATAAAAAAGCCTGTCGCATTCACGTCTATGTTAGAGAATCTCTTAGGCCCAGTTGCTCAATCGAGAGCCATTTGATCATAAATTATCTCAGAACGAAAATGACGTCACTACACAATCAGATCGCGCAAATTACATCGCATATATTCATATAACTCGCCATTATTTAAAAGATCTCAGATCATTCAAATAACTCTTGATTGAACAACTGGGCCTCAGAGAGATGCCTGTATCGAGCCAGACAGCAACTCTGGTCTCTATCTGATACATGAATGCATCAGGGACTCAAAGCTGTAGATCTGAGGTGCACCTATGTTGACGGCGGTCTCCTGCTTGTCTCCGGTCAGCACCCAGACCTTGATGTCCGCCTTGATGAGGCTCGCGATGCACTCTGGCACTCCCTGTGCACAGCAACACTCTGTCTCACATCTCACTCAATTAAATGTTACAACTTATCCGGTCCATCTCGATGAAGTAAAATAAAATCTGTGAGACTGCCGACTCGCAATAGAAAGTACTCAATCATTGAGCATCATACATTTTATAAGTCATCAAAATTGTTACAAATAGATCAATCATTTTTCAGATACTTTTTGTAAGGCCGCATCGTGCCAGATCAGTTGACCGACTGATGACTGCTGGTGCAGTAGCCTCACTGTGAATCTGTACTTACACTCATATAATGCATGGTTAGAGCACTTCATTTATCATCGTCTAAAGAATAAAGAGACATACAGACACACAAAACCAAGAGACACACAGAGAGACAAACCTCCTGAAGCTTGTCTTCAATGGCTGTCGCTCCGAGCAGCCGCAAGTTCTGCAACACACAAAAAACGTATTTTTGGACTTAATTTGATAGTGAATTGCACAAATTGGGTTGATCTGTATATCAAACAGCGTCTGAAAACAATCTATTAACTAAACATTAATCAATGTTCGGTAAACAATGGAATTGAGAGGAGGGGGGGCTACGTGCTACTGACCGGTTCGATTAGTTCGACCGCCTCTAAAAACACAGTTGGGAAGGGGGGGTCGGGGGGCAGGCTCCCAAACTGTTTCGTTCAATCAGCTCGGCCGCTCCTACAGCACAGTCGGAGATTGGCGGGGGGGGGGAAAGAGGCTCCCTACTGACATGTTCAATCAGCTCGACACCCTCTGAAGCACAGTTGAGGGGGGAGGGCCCCCACTAACCTGTTCGATCAGCTCGGCTGCCTCGTCCAGCTTGCGCTCGCGGTGCTGCAGCGAGGTGCTTGCCTTGTAGTGAGTGTGGCGCCACTCCTCGTAGAGCGCGGGAGGGATGTGCGCCGTGGCAACGCACAGCGTGCGCAGACCTGCACACGAAACACACACATACTGAGTGAACTGAACCACACACTGCATGCCTCACACACAGCATACACGACACGGTGCGTGCACCACACGCACAGGGCATAATAAAGCTGTGGGCATAATAGAACCCACACGTGCGCATAAGAAATGAAATCCAAACACGTGCATGCGCACTAGCAATACGCGTGCAAGCACGCCGTGTCACAATGACCAGACAAGCATTTGCCCAAACTGAACTAGCTTTTTGTTGCCTCCAGCATCACAATAATTAATCTTCAAGAAACTTGCTTAATTGATGTCACGCGCAATAGCCCAACAGATGAATATCGTACAACATCTAAGGCCACCTGTAAGAAGCATCAAGAATTCAATAGGAGAAGAAAACAGAATTACCGAGATTAGCGAAGTCTGTGAGGTGTTGAATAGTGACGTCCTTGATCGGCTGTACGCCCTCCAGCCTATCATAGATCACCGTGTCCTACCAATCACATGGTTACACGCTTCTCATGGACAAAATATAAACAATCGCGGGGCCACTCTAATGAAGCAGCTATTTTGTTATTCATAGTTAAACTCGATGATTAGTTTCATTCGTGCCAATAAATAGTGGATATGGATTAAATACAACTGCATAAAATAAACATTCAGCAAACTCAAAGATTTAAAAACAAATGAGGATCGATGAATACTGAGATGTAAAGATCATGAAAATAATTAATTATCAACCAGGAAGCAAAGAAATACTCTAAATTTAAAACAAGATGTAATGCGGAAAGTGCCATCATAAAAAATGAGCCAAAAACAATATTAGTAAATGGGAACAATTTCAGACCAAATTAAAGCCAGGCATATTTTAAACTGGGTCACGACAACTTACCGCTCCCTTAACCAGCAGCTTGATGGATCCGTCTGGACAACGAACAATGACCGACATTCTCTTGCGCGTACTTGTGAACTCCAGTACATTGAGTATCTCATAGGTCTCGTCCACTCCCATCTACACACACATCGGTCTAGTGCATCGTGTATCTCATAGGTCTCATCACTCTAGTGCATCGCGTATCTCATAGATCCAATCAAACCTTGTGGATAAAACTCAAAATTCCCACACAATATCACTACCGTGTGACAATATTAGTAGAGCAGTTAACACAAACCGCCAGGCAGCACAACAAAACGTATATAAACAACCACTTATCCATTAACACCAGGCTACATTAAAAAGATTGAAAACTTTATTCTAAGCAAGGTTGTCACAACACATGTGTCCATCTCCCCCCTGCACCCAAGCGAGGGTAAGGGGTCAGCTAGGGGAGGGACGCACCACTTCAATGGTGATCTGGTCAGGGCGGCGCGTGTGGAACACAAAGCCGAGACTTCGCGCGCCCATCACTAGAGCCCGCTCATCTGTCACACACCAGCCAATCACAGGCCTCGTAAGAAAAAATCTGTTCAATAACAGGCAACAAATAAACGGTCAAATCTAAAGCTTTATATCATTAACACCGTCCAATAACAAGCTTTGAAATCAATAAACCAACCGATCACACGCTGCTAACCACCTGATCTACCTTGACAAGATGCCTGGATCTTTAATTTTTTTCCTTTTCTTTTCAAGTTTGACATGCAAGACATGACAAGTTACAATGGTGACCCTGGGCACCTGTACAGTCAGCGGGTTATACAGGACTGGACGCTTATCTAGTTATAGCCTACTTGATGCCTGGACCTAGCCAGACTTGATGCCCTGACCTAGCTGGACTTGATGCCTGGACCTAGCTGGACTTGATGCCTGGACCTAGCTGGACTTGATGCCAGAATCTAGCTGGACACAACTCTACCTGGACTAGAGGCCTGGATCAGTAACGCCACTGCTAGAGATAGATCACTGGATTTAAGGATATTTTAGCGATTTAGAGAGCTAATTTTTTACACAATTCTCAGACATCTGAGAATTTTTAATAGAATGCATATTTTATAATGGGAGCTGGGAATATATTAATCAAAAAATACAATCTAGGGATATTTTTTGCCGAAGTCCCCAAAATCTAGAAATATTTCTTTTGATTCAATGGTATCACAGGCTTGGATGTACCTGGACTGGAGGCCTGGTAGTTGATGCTGGTGGAGTCGTCAGGATCGCGCTCAGGGACGACCGTGTGGCAGATGGCAAGCAGTGTGAGGAACTCTCGGATCTCTGGCGCTGTCGCCTGAACAACCACCGCCAACCATCAACCACCAACCGCCAATCACCAATAAAACACCATTAACCATAAACCAACCACCACCAACCATCAGGGCGCAGCAATGGAAAAACTTTCTGCGGAAGCTTGACGCTTATTTAAAAAAAAAAAATTTGAAACCTTAGGTAAGCGCTCACATGTTTGAGATGCAGGTTCTCGAGCAAGGTCGGGTCTGCAAACCTCTCCGTCGAGTCCTGATTGTCCCTGAACATTATTAACTAGAACGTCAAAACTGTAAACATATAATAACTAACAGATACACACAGGATCAACGATCAAATTGTCCATCACAAAGAGACTTACAGTACCAGTTGTAGTGACACCGCAAAATCAGTCATTAACATCAAGGCTCACAAACTTACTCTCATCCACTTGCAACTGAACGGAGTCTCAGACTCCCAGCTATTGTGTCCGAGTCATATACGGCACTCAAACATGAGTGTCGAAGTGCTTGCCGTTAAACTCAACTGATGCGCATAAGTGCCGAGTTATTAAAGTGTGCACTCACCCGTAGCAGATGCCGGCGACGCTGCACTTTCTGAACTCCATGACGTTGCGCGTCAGAGTGCCTGTCTTGTCCGTAAATATATACTTAACCTGCATACAGAATTAATTTACAATATTTAATTCGACACCAGTTTCTCAGTTCGTAGCGCATTTCCATCACATAGCCACACATACCAGCAGCCAAATATTCAATAAAATTTAAGTCATTGCCAGAATCCACATGACCAAGTGTTGATGGTAGGCTTTTGAGTCAACCAACCCAATTGAACAACCCAATTGTTTTTTTCTCTAGGTCGCAGGGGTAAACTGAGCATGATCAAGTTCTAAATGTTTGTCCAAGGCCCATTGGCTGGGCGTGATCTCACCTGACCCAGTTCTTCGTTGAGGTTGGAGGTGCGTGCCACAGCCGGCGTGTCACTGTCCACGTCGTACATGTCCTCGTCCTGCACGCGTGGCACGGACAGAGAGCAAACTATGAGTGCACGCAGCGAATGCGCGCAGAGAATGCACTGCATGAATGAATGCATGAATGAATGCATAAGCGATTGCATGAATGCAGATCAATGAATATTTGGTGAGAATGAGACCAGCAATTTAAAATTCTAATTAATAAAATATTAAAACATTAACCTTTAAAAATTTGAAAGTAACTGAGCACATAAAAGAAAGATATCCCCACAAAATGATCAAAGATAATTGATAAAATGCTTACAACTCAGTTAATGCTAATTATGAAGACGAAATAGCGTAGATGCCAAGGGGTGGTCAATGCGATGGGGCGGAAGAGGGGAGGAGCAGAAGGGGGGAGGGGCAGAAGGGGGGAAGGCCAGAAGTCAATTGAACAAACTAAAATTAAAATGCGCTAAAAGCTTAATGTTATACATAAATGTCAGAAAGGCAGTAGTTGTCTGTAGAGTATGAATGAAATATGCTCATCGAAAGCTTCAAATATCAAGCACCATAACTGACTGCACACTTCACATTGACTAGCAGTGAGGTGAAGGTCAATTCAAGTCAATCAAGGTGAAGGTCAATGACTAGGAGTGAAGGTCGCGCAGTACCCAGTTGATGAAGATGGACTGGAAGAACTTGACGATCTCGAGCGTCACCTGGAGACTGATGGGGATGAGGTTGTTGTAGAGGATGATGAACGTAAGCAGGTTGTAGCCAAAGTTATGTTCCACCTCTGAGCACATAGCACCACAACCAGGTCAGCTCGCCAACCAATCACAGCGCTCACACTTTAAATAGGTCATGGTGAACCACTGCGCTCAACTTACATCAAATAGGACAATCAAATCAACCATTCCCATGTCCAGATTTAAATTTAAAGGCTATAGTCAATCAATGCACAAAATAAGATTTCTGAATTTAAAATATTATTTTTTGTCAGTACAGTAATGTCTTAATTTGCTTTCAAAACTAGCTTGCTTTCTACAAAATAGTACTTGCCAAATAGTATTACAAAATTTAAACACATGCAAAACTCCTTTTGACCTATTTAATAAAATTTCTATTTATAATATTTAATATTTATATATAATATATAATATTAATATTTAATTTTTTATAAAACCCTTAAGACCTATCTTACCATCGAGAGCGAGGTACCAGTATTGGTGGGCGTGCACTGAGACCCAGATCTGGTTAGCTATTGCGCTGAAGAGAGCTAGCGCGATGAGTAGGACAAAGAGCATGAGGGTCTGTGATAACGCAAACAACATCAGGGTCTGTAACATAGACACAGCTATGCTATGCTAGAACCATTCGAACGTGTCAAACATTCTGCTGGCAGCAATGCAACAACAACTGATGAATTTTTCATCAATATGCGACCGTTGGACCCTAACCACTACACCACAGCGAGGCGCTGTGGTGTAGTCGCATAACGTGTGGATGAGGCATCGAACACCACATCAACACGGTCATAAAACATGAACATAAACAGAATAGATGCCAAAAAAACGCGGTTTATGCTACAGATAAAATATATGATTTCATCCATAATCTATAAATAAATTAAATTTTATGATAAAATTTTCTGAAATGCTTGCGATCTTGCGGTACCGGTAATCAAGAGTGAGAAGCGTGGGGAGCAATGACCTGTCCGTTGACTACTTTCTCCACAGAGGAGCGTTTGAGTGGCGCGGACATGGAGTTGAGTCTGAGCTTTGTCTCCTGGCCCGTGTACACCGTCAGTCCTGCACCGATACAATACACTATCTGCGCCGCACAACGTCACTAAGGCATATTTGCTCTCCAAATATCCGGCGTGTAATCAGTGTATGTGCTATGATATCATGCACATTGTGCTGATGAACAGAGTCAAGGATAAACGAAGAGACGCGGATGATAGACGAAGGACAATAAACATTCTCATACATGACTGTTGCACGGAGTGGAGTGCAGTACCAAAGAAGTTCTAAAAATTGTGTCACCTGTTTCCGCTGCCTGAAGAGGTGGCTCAACATCCAGGAGAATCGCTCGCTCGCTAGGAGGGCCTGAACTCTACTAAAGTTCATAATTTAAGTGAGGTAGCAAAAATGAAAAGGCCTCAACCCCTAGCTGGATATTTTAGTTAAAATGCATTGGCAAGATGGCGCTATTTTAAAGAATTTTCAATTTTTTTTTTCAAAATGATGTAGCAAAACCAATGAGGTTATTTAATTAATTACAAATTATTAATTTATGAATTAAAATTAATTATCGGTAACTTGGAGTCAAGCCATAGTACGGGTGATATGCTGTATTGTTAGTTAGGACATGGGACTAAGCTTGACAGCAACAAGGAGAAGAGAGCAGATGTTACCGAAGACCCAGCGAGTGTTCCTCAACATGGCACCTCTCAGCAGCAGCTGGTCGGGACCCAGGGGCAGCGCCCTGACACACACACACCAACCACACTCCATACACCCACACACACCAACCACACTCCATATATCCACACACACAGACCACACTCCATGCATCCACACACACCAACCACACTCCATATATCCACACACACCAACCACACTCCATATATCCACACACACAGACCACACTCCATACATCCACACACACCAACCACACTCCATATATCCACACACACAGACCACACTCCATACATCCACACACACCAAGTACATTCTATACATCCCCTCCGAAATGGCAAATGTAGCCCCCATCCTCAAACAAAACCCTGCGCACTGACCACCTCCCTCAGAGTCATGAATGTTGCCTCCCTTAAACAAAATACTGCCCATTGACCCCCTGCCGGAGGCAAATGTTGCCCCCCCCAAGCAAAACGCTGTGCACTGACCCCCTGCCGGAGGGGCGAATGTTGCCGATGAAGTCATAGAGGTGTCGGTTGGGGGGCTCACACTCCACGACCCCACTCATGCTCAGCAGGTCCTGATGGGTGAGCAGCTTCGCGGTCTGAGCCAGACCCTGTCAGATGCAGAATGATGCACATACAGATGTCAGATGCAGGATAGGGAATAGAGGCCCTGCCAGATGCAGGATAGTACGGAATAGAGGCCCTGCCAGATGCAGGATAGAGGATAGAGACCCTGCCAGATACAGGATAGGGGATAGAGGCCCTGCCAGATACAAAATTTTAGATACAGCCCGATACAACACAGCGCATGGGAATGTAGTATCCATCAAATACTACATTACAAATCAACCAGTCTCCCCAATAAAAAAAAAACCCGAAAAATTGCATGAAATGAAATTAAGTTGTGAACTCTTAAACTGCAGCACATTTTGAAGAAGTGATAAAACAGAGAAGAGACCTGTCGAATCTTGAGGTTTGTCTCCCCATCGAGGTTGGATGTCTCAATGTAACACATACCCTGTGGCTCACTGAATACACACACACACAGCATGTCTCACCGTGACACACAAACAAATGCGTCTGAAGCTGTCACAAACAGTGTGTCCCAGTCTGATAAGCACATCATGTGTCTCAATGTAGCACAATCTTTGCAGCGAAATACACACAACTATCATAGTCTCATTGTGTTACACTCCCTGCAAATAACTCAGCCAACCCTAAACTAGATATTCTGCGAATGGAAGGATGCAAACAAAGCACTATTTTTAACACAACATGCAACTTAGAATGCAACAAGTGCACTACGCATCTCATCTACACGTATTTCTCAAGCGCCACAAACTATAAAACGTTTGTTTTAGATGAGAGAATGTTTGTACCTAGACATGAGAATGTTTGTACCTAGACAAGAGAATGTTTGTACCTAGACAAGAGAATGTTTGTACCTAGACAAGAGAATGTTTGTACCGAGACAACAGAATGTTTGTACCTAGACAAGAGAATGTTTGTACCTAGACAAAAGAACATTTGTTTTAGATGAGAGAACGTTTGTGCCTAAACAAGCGAAAGGTTTGTACCTAGACGACAGAATGATGAGGTCGGAGGGGAAGAACTGACTGTTGGTAACCTTGACGATGTCCCCAACAACTATCTCAGTCCACTGCAGCTGGCGCCAGTTACCGTCCCTCAGCACTACAGACAGAACTATATCCCAATGCACTCTACTCAATAATCTACAACACTCAATATAACGAGAGTACAAGCGTCTAGGAATCCATAATTCAATAGTTAATGGCCTCATTGGCAACAATTCAAAGAACCTAGTGTACTAGTATTTAAAAATTAAACTTCAAACATTTTATCGATTTTTTTAACAAATGCCTATGTAACTGTATGCTAACCATATTGGAACAAGTAAAACAGAACAAATAAAACTAAGGGAGTAAATAACCAAAAGCTATTAAAATGTACAAAACAGGAGAATGTCAGCTTTGGCACTTAGCAGTGGCATGTTCTCTGATGTTTGAGAGTCTAAATCTCACCGAGGACTTTTCTCTTGTTGACCTCGTCGTCCGCTCTGTGTCGCTTCTGAATAAAAGATAAGCAATTATCTGAATATCTCATTGCATTCACTCTCCACAAAAAATCGACTTAAATATTCAGAAAACGCACTCAAAATAAACACCGCAGTGACTCACATCATATCAATATATACGAGTGGTCAGCAATCATAGCTGGTTTCACGCAATATCTCAACATTTGTTAAACTGCTTAACTATTTCAAGTAATGTTGCCGAATTTCAGCTGCAAATTGTTTTGGCCATTATCCTTAGCCCAGAATTAACCAGTCAGAGCTTTGATAGCAATGGAAACAGGGTTAGGATCACAAGTTAAGGGAGGGGGTGACAGCAAGGGGAGGGGGATCAAGTT
>JAQIWG010004753.1:0-15521 GCA_034695025.1 Chamaedrilus cognettii | reverse complement strand
ACGACAAAAGTTTCCCTAAATCAGGGGGGAATGGAAATTCAAGTCCGAGGGGAAAGAAGGATAGAAAATTTAAAACTTTAAAGATTGAAGTGAACGCTAAGCTGTGCTGGCTCTGCGCATCCCCTAGCCATAAGAAGAGGGACTGTCCTCAAAACACAGAACCTAAAGGGGGGGTGGGTGTTTATTTATTGTATTCGCTAGCTAATTTGTTAATGAAGTCCAATATTAAATATGTTATATTTAATATTGGACTTCATTCACAAATTAGCTAGCGCAACCCAGTATAAAATTTCTGATTCGCAGTCTCTATCCTCTTAGTCGAAGAGAGGGGTGAGGTCTTTTCCTTGGGGGTACGGTGGAAAGGTTCCTATCGACGTTGGAGTTCCACAGACACCTCAAGTGATTTGGACATGTCTCCAGAATTAGTCAGGAGAGACTCCCGTACCTGGCTCTGCACATCAGACCATTATCCTAAGCCAACCCATTTCCGTGGTCAACAGTTTCCTATCGTCTCAGAGACATGATACATGATGCAAGAAGCCAAGGCAGACCAAAACGAAGATAGATCGACAACATAGCGGAGGACCTAGAACAAAGGGCATACTAATGACAGAGATGCTTTGAGTGAACTCTTTCGGGCCCCATAGTCACTCGCAGAGCTGATGGAAGAACTAAAAGAAGAAGAGAAGCATTAGCGCTCGAAAATTTTCTAAAATCGTGTAAAATATAATCTTTTCAACAATATGTGTACTTTAGAATGGTTATGTGAAAAATTGATTGAATAAATTAAAGCTTTAGCCCCCATTAGGATTAATAGAGAAATTTGTGCCTATTCCTCAGTCTTGCAAACCCGAATCAATCTCTGTCCAGCAAATTTTCTCAATTTTTCTCGAGACCCTCATCCCAAATGCCTCTATTTTTTATATACTTATTTCTCATTGCCCACGTCTCGGCGGCGCCTGGTGCTATCGACTACTTCCTTCTATTGAACGACGTATAAGTATACTTTTCCTGTAAGTATACGTTTGTATTCTTATAATATTTATATATATATATATTTTTATATATTTTTGTTTCTCATTCATACTTTTTCTATAAGTATACGACATATATACTAAAATAAATATATCACTAATATATACGACATATACTTTTCATATTTTGCGTTCGAGTTTCACTGATCTAAAAATATACTGTAACGCACAAATTTAATAGGAATGCTAATTTTTTTGCAGCCAAAACTTCACACAGAAACTGATTTGATCGAAAAAAAATGGTGAGCCCATCAATTTCTTTTGCTTGAAATGTGTAACAATGAGTGACACTATATTATTAAAAAGAGGGTTTGGAGTTAAGACACCTCGTGCATTTGCAATATCTGCTCGTTGAAAAAAGACAAAAAACAATGGATGGCCTGCATTACTCTCTTTAAATTATATTCTACTCCTTATTTCCACAACTCCACTCTACGGGCCTCTGGCAGATATCACGGACCTAATAATTTGACAGTATTTATTAAAGATATAATTCTATTTTAAATGTGTTAGTGTGAAAATCAAAGTATTCTGATGACTAATAAATACGACAAATCATTGAAGGGTTTGATGGTATAAATCAAATAGTAAAAGCTTGCGTGGTCTAAGTAATAGTTTACTTTTCTTTAATTAATTTTTTTATTCTTCACTGGACTGCTGTGCTAGAGGTCCGTGGTTCAATCCGCGCTCTCGCTATACTCCCACCGAGAAATCAATTTCTCGCTTGAAAAAGTCTTCCAATCAGGGTGGGACTCTAAACGGATCTGGTGTCTTTGCTAGCACAAATCGGCTGCCAGCGGCGAGCTGTAGGTGCAATCCCTTAGGCTTCGCTCTGAAACAAGGACGCTGACAAGATTCACATGTAAAGTAGACGAAGCATTGTGAAAATTATTCGGTTACTTAGTGCATCCTTTGGCAAGGTGGTCTAAATGCATGCTAGCCCACATGTGTCTAATTTAGGAAACGTCGGATCAGTTCAACTGAGTGCTGTTAGTAGCACAGACAAAGTATTATTTAATAATTCCACCATAAACAACAGATCAAAAGAGTATTCACCGTTGGAAGTCAAATTTTGTTATTGTAACTGCCGTAGACTAAGAAATAGGCTCTTGGAATTGCATGCTTTGCATTATTATGCCGATTTAGACACTATTTGTTTCTCAGAAACTTGGTCAAATGATTTTGCTGCAAATGGTATGTCGGACCCACGGGAGCCCTTTCAAATTAATCGGCATGATTGCCCCGGCGATCAAAATGGCGTCGGGGTGTGCATATTTGTTTCAAAACTCAGTGTATCATATAGTGTTAACATAGATCAAAATGACTACAGCAGTGTTGATGTCATAGCCTGTGTTGCTAAATTAGGAAAGCTGCGATTAACATTTCTGTGTGTATGGGTTGCACAAATTGCTGCTGATGTTCCACTTTCTTTTAGCGATCACGATTCAATTCCTTACTTTTTTCCATTTAGGCTTGCTCCTAAAGTGACGCCCAATGTAATGGTTTTCAAAACACTGCGGTTAAATTGGCCTGGGATCATACTAACGGGGAAGAACTTGGACATTTTTATCACAAACTAGATTGGGATATGCCTTCTGAACATGTGCAAGATGCAACAAAATTGTGGGATAATTTTACTAAAGCTCTGAATTGCGCATTTCATCCCACGTTTCAAATGTTCGTACTGTGAAGCAAAACAAGAAAACAGTGTACAACGAAGACACTGTCCGTTTGATAAAAGAAGAGACGCTTTTCAAAAGAAATAAAAGGTAAACCTCACAAAAAATCTCTGCAAAATATATATAATGCTGTTTCCCTGCAATTAAAAACTGCCATTGCGGCTGAAACAGCAGTTAAGGAATAATTCATTATAAACTCCAGTGACTTGAGTCTCTTCTACAAGCATGTTAACAGTAGAAAATCTCATAAAAGCGGCATCGATTGCACCTCTCAGAAATTTGGCTGGAAAGATCACCATCAGTGATTTGGAAAACGTTAATCTTCTGAACGAAACATTTATTGCAAATTGCACCGCCGACAACGGCATTCTTCCTGCAATGCCAGTTAGGGGTTGGGACTACACTTTTATAGTCATGTTCTTTTCGATTGTTTTATGCTGTTTAAATGTTTGACTAAATTTTAAAGGAAAATGGTCTTTTGGTCTTCTCAAATTGTTTTTACAAATTTTGGGGCCCTTGACTAAGCCGCTTACATAGTTCTTCAGTGAACTTATGTATCTAGGCGACGTTCCCAGCGAATGGAAAATGGCTAATGTTGCCCCATACTTAAGAAGGGCTACGACCCACAAAGGCCTATTTCTTTGACTGTGTGCTGCAAACTTGTTGAATCTGGCATAAAACTAGTCCTAGTAAATTATCTACACAAGCACGGTCTCATATCAAATGCTCAGCACGGTTTCCTGGAGTCTAGATCCACCACATCCAACTTTCTACAGCCCCTTTACGATTGGACAAGAAATGTGGATGAAGAAATGATACAATTATAGCATACCAGGTGGTTGTCTGACGTCAATGGCGCCCGTCATACGTCCATCTGTGAGGCTATAGTATGATAGGTGTCACGTATTTAGATCACGCTGATTGTATTTCGTGACTGGCAGCTGCTAGCTACTAGCTGCCAGCTGCCAGCTGCAGGCTGTTTGTCCTGCACCTCAGGAATTCGAACTGTTGCTGCTGTGCAGTCGTTCCCGCCACGTCGTCGAATCTGGGTGTGCCTCTGGATTGTTTTTCTAAGCGTAGCCTGTCACTGTGCTCACGGTATTGTGCTATAACCTTACATCTTGCGTGTATTCACAGTGAGCGCTAGATATAGCGGTTTGTCTTATCTATTGTGTTGAAACTCTTTTGGGGATCGATCCAGAGGTGTGCTTAGCAGCGGCGGTGCAGGCAGCTGTTGGCGGAGACTGCTGTAGGTTTCCGGAAGGCTTGCTGGAAACTGTGTAACGGGTAGGAAGTTAGTAACTGGTTTTGTTACTCTCTATTTGTGTGAAGACTTTATTTATTAGTTGTTATGCATCTATTCTAATTCAGATTCTGTCAAGTTATTCTATAATTGTTCCGATGCGTACCTAGCTTATTCTTCTATTTCGTTATTAAATATTTTATATTTTATATCGGACGTCTGTTCAGTGAATATAAGGGAAAAGTATATAAAAACCTGATTCGCAGTCAATAAAGATATAAAAGGGGAGTAGTACTCTGAAATCCCTCTGGGTAACGCGTTTGTATGCCGGTTCTGGATATGACATCCCGTTTTGTAGCGAATCTGCCAGTCTCGTAGCCTGCCGGCCATGTAGTTTACCAGATTTTCTATGCCTTCTTTAAGCAGCCGGAGTGCCAGCCATTTTGTAACGAAGCGCTGCTACGTTCTCCGTAGGTGGGCGGGGGGACTCCTGCTAAAGTGTGGGGTGAGCGGCAAGAAATCGGAATAACTTTGGAAGAGCTAAAAGTTACATTTTTTCACCCATGAGTTGCAAGTGCTAGTGAGAGAGTTATACAGACGTTGTTAACTGGTAGCAGGTTATATGCTTAACTGTGCTGCTAGTGTACAACTAGTGGTGGTACTTTGCAGTCGCTAGATTGTACTGTTATACAACTGCATCAGTCCTCAATGAATGGGTGGTGGTGCCCTGATTGAAGATTGCTGGTAACTCCGCCACTGAAAAGCATAATTTATAGGTCATTCAGTGCACAGGTACATTGTGGACATGACGGGTTGAGTCAGTGCGATCGCTCAATGTTGCTTTGGTGCTTGGCTGTTTGCTGACGAGTCCCGACCAATCACTGTCCGAGTAGCTTGTTAGTTCAAGAGCGTGCAGGCACATTCCAGCTTTTGGCAATCGACGTGCAGTGGTGGCCTGTACATGCGGCGATAATTATAGCCTAGGGGCTTGATAGTTACACCTGCGCACGGTGTGCAGCCACGGTGGCGCAACAGGATATAATTATCGGAGGGGGGTTAGCGTGATTTTTTCTTCCAAGTGTTTAGATACTAGTCAGCGCTCACTTCAATCTGAAGGAGCGTCTGGTGGACTGCTATAGTATATTTTGCAAGTCGTAGTCTAGCGGTTTTGCTTAGACGGGAAAGCAGGGGAATTTTGCAAAATGGCCACGGGATGCGACCCAAGGTGGGATGAATACTATGAAGTGTGTGTAAAGTCTAGCACTGTGGCGTTAGTAGAAGAACTTAAACGCGCCTTCTCAAATCAGGCCAGCGTGCCGATCATTGAGTCACCGTCACGTGACGGCATGTTAGATATAGTCATTGACTGTAGGTTGAAACTTAGTTTCAGTGCTGTCATCAAACAGGCTTTTAACGATGCGCCTGATGTTTTGATCAAAATCCAAATAGGGGGGGAGTTTTAAGCACGTGCATTAGCTCAGGCTGGACAGCAGAATATTAAGACACCTACTAATGTCAACGCGCCTGTAACGGTACTGAATACAGGTGGGGTGGCATCTCCTACTGTCACTGCGAGAAGGGTGCGAGGGGTAGCTGGTGGGCAGGCTCTACAGACCCCTGAGACTGCCATGGATCTCTCAGGCCAATTCAATAGCTTAGCAGCCATGCTAGCTATGATTCAGCAATCTCAGGCGCTGTTGACTAGGGAAGGTTCAGAGAGAGACGCCCAATTACAATTGTGTTTGGCCACGCAAGCACTTGAAAGCCAGCAACTAGCCAGGGACTCTCAACAGGCTTTGCTGTTAGCAAAACCAGCACGCCTTAGAAAGGGACCACAGCTTGCAGTTGCGGCTGAGTAAGCAAGCTAGGCAAGCTTCATAGAGATATTCTCAATTGCAGTTTCTGCTGAGTGAACAGCAGGGACAACTGGCCCAGCAGCTAGCAGAGCAAAGAACGCGCGAGCGTTTAGAGCTCGCGAAGCTTGAGGGATCTATAGCTGAAGCCCACGCCCGTGTAGCTGTGGATCTAAGAGACGCGTTGGTCAGGGAGTCTCGGCAGCGAGCGGAAGACTGATAGAACGAGCTCAGAGTTACTGGCTCGTAGCATCCAAACGCAGGCAGATAATGCTAGGGCTCTTGAGACAGCTAGGCTAAACTCCAGGCCTGAGCGATTAAATTGTGCTCTAAGAAACATGGAGAAGGGGCAAATTTAAATGACTGATGACGCCGGGGAGTTAAATTTCTTTTTCATATCCCTGTCCCGCAATTTTGAACTGTATTAGGTTGCTGATGGCATTCAAGATGTCGTTTCAAAAAGCTTCCTGACTAAGACAATATCTACACAGCTAAACTACTGTTAAAAGGAATGCCACCGGACGAGATAAATAATTTTCATAAGCTAGAGAAAGCGCTTAATGAAACATATCGTGTGAGGGTAGCCAAGCATCAAAATAACTCTTGAGTCGGCTATCAAGAATAAAGATGATTCTTGGAATCAGTTCTCACATAAGTTGCATTGGTTGCTCAGTCATATTTGAGAGAGAATGTAATTTATTCTCTGTGACGTCATTTGTTGTGACAAAATTAAGAAATGTTTTGACAAAGCAACAAATGTATTTGAAAGACTTGAGGAAATTGACCAGAAACATTTAACTTGCAGTGAGGTCGCAGAGCTTGTCGATGCGTATGCCGAAAGTGAGATCACGCACACGTATAGTAGATTCAGCAAGTGGCATAAGGGCGCTGCAAGCAATGTCAACAATGGGGGTCTCATCAGAAGGTTGAGAAAGAAAGTGAGGGAGAACAGACTGTTGAAAAGTTAGAATCTCCTAAATCTAACCGTAAAGTGAACGGGAAAAACTTTGAGGGGGTTCGGGGGGAAACGGGCAGAAAAAATCATGGCACAAATAGGGGGCAAATGTTGAACCTACGAATTTTGGAGGGACACCAAAATTGTGCTGGATTTGTTTGCCTCCAGAATCAGAAGAAAATAGATATTTTCAAGGGCCAAGCCAAGGCCAAGTATTCACCTTCACGAGGGTGGGTGCTTTCACTAAGCACGTAAGAAGGACACAGGTCACAGGTCTTGAGTTCTGTGATTCTACACCTCTTGAAATTTGTGAGTCTACACCTTTTGAGGGGGCCAACCACCAAGGATCAAACTGACTTAGAGCTAACGCGCTCATTGGGGGGTATATTTGCTGAAACGAAGAGAGTAAACAGGGTTAGGATTTACTCAAGTGAACTCGGCGGCAGTTTTAGACTATTGCAGAGCGGGGGTTCGATTACGCTGCTGCAATCACTATTGGGTGCCTACTGTGACTTAGACCTAACTCTAATTAGGCCTAGCGTGCATGTATGTTACCAAGAGTCAAACGCCCAATGCACAAAGCGTAGGTTTATGAACAACGACAATACTAACAAGCCAAGCGCGTACACAATGTTGGATGATTTTCGAACCTGACCTAGCTCACTGCGCCTTGAGTTTATATAGCTGACTTTAACAAGGGGGCGAGCGCGTACGACGCAAGAACGGAGAGGACAGCCCAGCGGGCCTGAGGGAATGGCGAGGAGAGCCCCACCGCAGACGGGGCCGACAACGGTGCAGGAGACGTGGACGACAACGGTGCAGGGGACAGGGACGACAACGGTGAGGAACATGATGGGGAGGGCGACGAGGAGGACCGCGAGGAGGGATGGGAGGGGATGGAATGGGGGAAATGGAGTGAGGAGGATGAGGATAGCTATGAGAAGGAGGAAGGCTGCGAGGAAGAATGGGAAGGTGAGGGTGAGGGGGATGAGGAGGACAGTAACTGAAGAGGGGGAGGGGAAGGGGGAGGGGGAGGGGGTGACCCGTGGGCTCTGTCCCGTGAGCTCAGAGCCCACGGGTCAGCTCGCTGCTGAGCCGGGGGCTTCAGAGTCACAACCCATCGTCCTGGACTCGTAATCTCCCGGTGAGTCTTTGTCGGATTCGCCGGTTTCTTCTTCCACGACGATTTGTCACCTTTGTTTGTCTTGCGGAGTGCTTGATTCTGAAGTTTTCTTTTGTGCTACACTATTTTGGTGATGCCTTTCTGATTTTTTTTTATCGAGTATATATGTTGATCTTACACAACTCTCCGTTTACTATATATAAGCATTTACTATATCCCTGCTCCATAAATTGCTCAATACTAGCCACTTTGCGCTACTCATGTTCGTGTTGGTGTGTCTGTGCCGCTGCAGGTTTTCAAGATCCGACAAGGGTCTGGGGAAGGGAGTGCAGGGTCTGAAGATGGGGTTGCAGGGTCTGAAGGGTTAGGGGGTTGGTGTGAGCTGGTGTGGCTGCTAATTGGAGGTGCTGAATATAGGTTGTAGTAATAGGTTGACGATGTGATGATGACGCGGTGGAACCTTCCAAGAACCATGTGTGCTATTTCCATGAACCACATGACTTTTCCGATGTCATTTGATTACTTTGTAGGTTTGACAATTTTATTGTTGCTGTTACTGTACTGATGTTGTTGCTTGATTCGATGTCGTTGCTTGAATGAATTGACTTCGGCTTAATTAAAATGATAAGATATTGGTTTTCCATAAGAGTAAAGTTGCAGTGGTTCAGTTCCGGTCTGTGTTTTTTATCTGTACCCATTTCGGTCTGGAGGAGAACTGGTATCGAGCAATGAACCTTGGTGTGAATTGGTATGATCGAGCAATGATGCTCGATCATTCATATGAACCTTGAATGGTGATTGTTGCTGGGAGTTCGCTACGAGCAGCTATGATGAGGAGGACGAAGCAAGTCCGATGAGGAGGAGGCGCCCGTTCTCTACTATACGCGGCTGCGACAAGATGCACGAGCACTTTCACGGATGAACGATGCGCGTAACTGGTCACGAGCGACCGGTGAGATCTCCTCTTCTTCATCTACTACTTCTGGTGCCGAGGGACGGCACTCGATCTCACTGGGGTCCGGTTGCAGCACGTGCAGACGCAGTAACTAATACTAATATGGGAAAACATGTGAACGTTTGCTTTAGTATAGCCGCCATTTTCTTAGTGCACTTCTAAGACAGCGGGTAACATTGCTTCAGAGTGTAGGTGTGCTTGGTACATATGTTCGTGATTCTCAGCAAACTCCAGACCAGATTGAACTGCGGTCTAAGTTTGCCTGTCACAGACATGCCTCGCACATACAGTGCGGCAGTTGCCTCAAAGTCATGAGGCAAGCCGGTCAGGTCTTCCAGTTTCACAAATTCGGCTTGTTCTCCAACATTAAATTCCAAGAAAAGTTCAGTTTTCTCCTTCAAAGTCGCTTCAGTTTGAAGCCGCTTCGTCACTTTCTTTACAATCATATCGATTACTATGTCAATAATAATAATTCAAAGGATGATTGGCCACATGCCGGTGGACACGTTAATTATTAAGCGTTGGATTGAGTCGCTGTCTGTGCCATTCTGATTCAACTTCGAGTCTATCGCTGTTGCTCCCTTGTAATAGTTTAGCTTCACTATTATTTCATCTTCAGCTTGCGTTTTGGTCATGTGAGCTTGTGGCAGCGCTAGAGTGATGGCCACTTGACGGTATTTGTACGTCAGGTAGATAGCGTTGATCACAAACAGTGTAACGATGAGCGATGACGATTCCAACACTATTCCTTCCACGCTGATCCAAAAATTGTCTGCATTTACATCTTCGCTAATTATTGCCTCCGAGAGACTGGATAGGATTACTTTATCGGATTTCACCATCTCTGCGGCTTTAGATAAATCCACTTTCAACTTATCGCCTCTAGTGTAAGCCTCTTTCGCCTTCTCCTCGTAGAACTTAAATTTTGGCACAACTATATCCGCTTGAGAGTTCAGTAAGGTGTCGGCTTTGAGGTTTTCTAATGCCTCTTCACTGAAGAATTTCATTGGCATGGCTAGATTTGTGACGTGCTTCTGAGCATGCCGGGTGCCCTGGTTCAAATCACTTCCTGACATCATAGATTTTGGAATCCACCTTTCTCCGTCGGTCCACGAACAGTTAGCTTCAATTTGTAAAACACAGCTGTCACATCCATCGTGTCGCTCAGCTTCGACATTCCCGCATTGCGTTGTATAGTTCTTGATGCCGATCATAAGAAAAGTTGCTTTTGATACGTGGTAGATTCCAGCTTCTTGGCTATTTGTCATTTTTGCATATTTGGAGTATGTATTGACGTCTTATTTTCTCTCCTGAAAGAGCGCCATGACACACGATCCGCTTTTGACAAAGTTGAAAATCTTTTGCCGTTTTCCATAATGATTTAGCGCCACCTCACTCAGATCCTGCTTTGTCATAGTATAGTAGAATTCTCTTGTTTCGTCTACCGCTATCCCATCCGGCATATCTTGCAGCACAGTTACGTGACCAGATTGATCGTGAAGTCCATTGGGGTAAATTTTGATTTTCAAAATGTCAAATCCTTTCTCAAACGAGCTCAATGGGATTTGAAGGGTTATGAACAGAGTTTCGTTCTTGTAGGAGTACGCGAAGGCACCAGATGTGTAGTGCCAGGCCGGTCTATGTGTTATTCGGAGTTGAGTATCTGCGAAGGCACCAGATGTGTAGTGCCAGGCCGGTCTATGTGTTATTCGGAGTTGAGTAACTGAGTCGTTCAGCGTTTTTTCAATTTCTCTAAGTGTGTCCGTTAGGAATTTTTCTGGAACCAGAAACGGGTGAATTGTCCGCTGACGAGCTCTCGATTAATCTTATATTGTCCATTGAATTTTGGCGCACCGCGGAAGCCAGTTCATCCATTCGCTTTACTGACGTCGCTACGAAACTGTTCATGTGTTCGGCCGTTTTTTGCAACACCTTTGTCTGGCTATCCTGTAACTTTGCAAGCTGGATCACGTGACTTTCAAGGATCTTCGTGTCATCAGTAGTGCTTAACCCAAACATACCCTTGAACAGGCCTCCTACGAATGGCAATAGCGATTTCGTCACTCTTCTACCTTCTGCCTTAAATTTATGCGTCAGTATTAAACTGTGAATTGCTTGTGATAGCTCTAGAAGTCGTTCATGCCCATCAAGATATATTTTGTCCAGGAAATGCACTTTTTCCGCCCACATATTACATCTAAATCTGGCCGCAAGCTCACTAACTCCCGGGTGACACGGACATCTAAAAAATTTCTGGGTGACATTATCAAAATGCTCCTGTGGTCCGAGTGGATTCACGTACAATTTCTTGTTCGCCGGCAGTTTGATGGCAAATGTTTGGTGCCATATGTCGGTCACTGCAGCTACAGTTGCTTTCTTTTCGAAAATGGCTCCCAGGTTTATTCTTGAAATGATTTCCTCTTCTTGCTTTATTGGTTCGGGTGCTGTCGATGTGCAGCTTCCGCAAACCAGTAGGCATGCCACGAGCACGAATCGCTTGCCGTAGATTGGCTTCATCTCTGAGCTACCGATCTGAAATAGATCAATAAACTTCTTACAGTGTCATTTCTCTTAGGTTGTAGTAGAATCTAGCTACTAGATCTCGGTCTGCTAAATTTAACAGGGTGAACAAAAGGGTTGAACTCAGAGTGTGAGTGACAAGTAACTATCTTTTACTGGTTGCTGTTAATCCTGAAGTGATTGTGGTTTGTGTATCCTCCTGCTGGCTGATATTGTTGCCTAGTCGATGGATGAAAGAAGGGTGTGGAGATAAAAATGGATTGATTGCTTGACTGTTACAGACTGCTATTCCTAATTATGCAAGCGTCGTTGAGTCAACATTAGTCAAGGTCTCAGCGGATTCAATCAATTGCTGGGATCGGGTTGATTTTTCATCTCGTCATCAGTTGCGGTGTCTGTCACAGATTTCCTGGTATCGGCTGTCGGGGTTTGATCGCTTTGATCGGGTTTCGACGCTGCTGATTCGGGTGATCTCGGTTTTCGTTTGTACAGTGAAACACTGGGTGCTTTGGTCTCGCTTTCTGCTGTCTGGTCGTCATCTGATTGATCGGAGGGATTTCGGTGAGGCCTGTCGCTTCCTGCGCCGTTGCAGTTTGGGTTCGTCGATATTCGGCTTTCCTTTCCTTCGCTCTGATTCACCCGAGTTTCGCTTGGTTTCTGTGTTCGTTGGGTGAGCTTGCTAGTCTGTTGGTGACGGCGGTACCTGCCGTTTTGATTCACGTGGTTCGGTTTCTTCAGTTTCCTCCTGATCCTGCGCAAGATCAGTCGTTGATTCTCTTGTGTTCTCATATTCATCTTCTTCACTAGCATGACCCGTCGACTGATCATGCTCGTGAAACATGTTTCGATCGCTGTAGACTCGTAGTCTGTCAACATGTACTGGGTGAGCGATTGCTGCATGTGTCCTGCAATCTCTGATTATGTAGTTGCTCGGCGAAACCTACAGCGCAATGTAGTATGGTCCTTGCCATTTTACAAAAAGCTTACTTGACTTTCCTGCTGGGATTTTCGGGTTATGCAACAGGACGCGCGTGCCTGGTGCATAGTCCGAAGCTTCTGCCTTTTTGTCATATTGTTTCTTGTATCGCTGTTGGTATTCTCTCACGTTCTCCCGTGCAATATTGCGTATGGCTTCTACCTTTGATAGTAGTTTCTGAACATAGGTCTCGGTATCTTTTCCACCGCCACTAGGTGGGTTCAGGATGTTGTCGATTGGCAATCTCGTATCACGCCCGAACATAACAAAAAACGGGCTAAAGCCTGTCGATGATGCTGAAGGTGTAGCCCTGTAGGCGGCCATGATCGAGTTTAGGTATTTCGGCCAATCTTCTTGCTTTTCGCAGTAGCAGCGCAGACACTTCAGAATCGTTCGATTGAGGTTCTCGCATTGGCTGTTAGTCTGAGGCCTGAAGCTTGAAGTTCGCAGGCGATGGACGTCGAATAGTTTGCACAAGTTTGTAACCAGGTGCGACATGAAATTCTGTTTTCTGTCACTCAGAAGCGACACCGGTGCACCGTAGCGACAGAACACTTCGTTGTATAGCACGTCTGCTACCTCCGAAGCATGCTGTGTCTTCAGTGGAAATGTCTCTGGCCAGCGTGACACGGACTCGACTACGAGCAACACATGTTTGTAGCCTTCTTTCGTTTCCGGTCAAGGCCCTAAGAAGTCGATATGATATCTGGTGAATAGGTCCTCTGATGAAAGTGGATTTAGTGGTGCCGGTCGGGCATGTGTCTTGATCTTTGCTCTCTGGCATGTATCGCAGCTTTTGAAGTATTGCTTGACTTGCTGGTAGAGTCTTGGAAATAAGAATTTCTCTCTTATCGTCAAATAGCATCTGTCAAATCCTGAATGCCCATTGTTGTCGTGGTACTCTTGCAATGCGTCTTTTCTCAGGCATTCTGGGACAACAATTTGTTTGATAAGCGGTTTCATTTCGCCGACACGCATTGTTGTCGGTTGGTAGTGGTGACCGAGTACTCCCTTCCTTATGAAGCAGCTTTCTGCTTCAAAAACTGTTTCTCTTGCGAGTTTTGCGTCTAGACGTAGCTCTCCCTTCCGCAAATAGAGGAGAATGCGGCCTGCGTCTGGACATTCTGCCTGCGAGGTGTTGTTTCAGGGTCAGAGAGGGAAAATGTCAAAATTCAGTTTTCAGGGGGGTCACACAAAGTTGAATTCATACTAGACAGTGGAACTGAGGTAACATGTATTCAGAAATCTTGTGTGGCATGGCTGGATGAATCCAATGCTGTGGGATTTGTTTGGCGACAGGGGGCGCGAAGTAATGAACTAGGGCAGCTGTGCACAAGGTTGCATGCCGACTAGTTGACTCTGACAGACCCGGAGACACGCAGCAAGGTGACAGGCAGTTATTAATGGCTGTGCTGGAAGTTATGTGTGACACGACGCAGGTGTTGCTTTCGCTGCATGACTTTGAAATACTTGCTGGTAGTACAGCAGGGAACAGGACTCATGCTGGGGGCACCGATGTAAATGGGGGGCAGTGTGCTCCTATTGACTCTAGGGTACCTGAGCTTGACGGGGGAATTTCTGAATGCACTACTGCTGCTGCATGTATGGATACAGAGGCCATAGACTGTGGTTTGCGCGACTTCATTACTGTGGACAGTGCGGGGACTGCAGCTGCTAGGCAGGCGGTGAATTCGGTAACAGAGCAGGCTATGGAAATCATTGATTGTACAGAACCAAGGGCGGAGTGGGTCACTAACTGGGACAGTAGGCCTACATGTGACTATACAGCTGGCACGCGATCATGTGACTATGGGAATAATAATTATTCAGAGGATAATAATTATTGTAAGGACTTGGATGACTATATCTTATATCTTATATGTCTTATACATGGTACACAGGAAAAGTGAATTTGTGATGGGAAATCAGAATAATTTTCTGTTGGGAGAGGTAAAGTGTAAACCGTCCCGCATTGAATTTAATCGTCCGATGTTACCTGTATCCTGTAGGGGCCAAAAGTTGAACACCGAGTTGTTTGATGAAGGCCTAGGCCTAGCAATCACTTGGTTGCGGTAACGGATAGCAGCAATGTATGCTTCAGTGAGCGTACAGATTGCTACTATCCGTTACCGCACCAGATCATGCACCAGAGGGAACAGTGTTCTGATGTAGGGGGTGTGAAAATGCTTCTGTTGCACGATTCAAAGGTTTCATTTCAAGGATCTGATGGTATCTTGTCTAATGACAGTGGGAGCAGATTACTTCGCAGATTTTGTGTCCCTTGAAAGAATGTAATATAGACGGGTCATCGGTGGTTCGTACAGCGCGACAAGTTTTTTGACAGGATTCTTGTTTTTCTGTGGGGAAACCAGATGGAGGGAATTGTGATATAGGCAATTTCAACTACTTAGGTTCACATGCCGCTAGATCAGTGGACAGTGAGCGTAAGCTAGTAGGCCTGAGTGAGAGTCGTGTTAGCGGACTAGGTCTAGTTTTGTTACAGACGTATCAGCTCACTGGTGGGAATGTGGCAGTGATTTTGTGGCTGTGTAGAACCGGATTATTGTCGAATCGGTTAACGATCGTATTTTTTAGATACGCGCCTAACGAAGAATTTAATAGGTCTTGGTGGAAGTTTTTCTCGTTTGTTGAACATTGCGATAAATTATATCATAGTGCAGCTATAGTGTATTTGAAAATTGTACGTGTGACTGTAAACTTTTCGATGACATTCTATTATTAGAATTGATTGATTGATGCAGTTGCTGTATTTTGGTCAGTTTTGTGTATTGGTTGAAGATGTTGGCCAATGAGTGAGTGGTGGGACCGTTTTGGTTGGAATGAACTTGGTGTATGTTGCCTGGATTCCAGCTTGTAAAAGGAGTTTACTATGTAAATTTTCTTTCCGGTTTTGCTACAGCGACTATACTCAGTGTTTGGAACCGGTTTAGCGTGAGTTTTTTGTGGGAGTAGTTGGCTGGGCGTGGCAGGTTTTGTCACGTGACCGGGACTCTAGTCCGGAAATGTAGAACTTGAATTGGCATTGATGTATGTAAAAAGCAGATTAAATGCAGGGTTTTTTGCACCAGTATAAGGGTCAAACTTCTCAAATTTTAGTTTATTTTGATAATAACCAAAGCTGGTGGTGAACCTATAATTCGGTGTTTTAGGCCTAATATTATT
>JAQIWG010004752.1:0-15521 GCA_034695025.1 Chamaedrilus cognettii | reverse complement strand
AGAGGCACCCGATGTGGAACTGATTGTAGCTGTATACGCCAATCTGAACCTGAACATGAGAGAAATAGCACATATAATTTGATGCTCAGCCCTTATAAGTTATAAACATGTAAGAATTTATTGTATAGAAAATATACATGGTGGCCCCCAAAAAACGGTACCCTTGAGTTTTTTCACGTATAAGTTATAACTTACACAGCCTACATCCAAAGATGAAAACTTTTTGCAATAAGGGCAAAATCACAGTATTGTGAGCTTGAGTAGAAAAATTTCAACGTCATGCTTGAATCCTAATTTTTGTTTCCAGTGAAAACAGATATGTCTAGTGATATGAAACTATAAAATTTATTTAGTTAATGGATAGTTTAATGCCTTAAATAGATGTCCGAAGATGAAATTTTATGCCTGGATGGGACATTTAAGAAAATGAAAACTGACTAGTTTCTACATTTCACCAATCAAACTAATAATTTCAAACTTGTACTGTCCTCACTATTAAGCATTGATTTAGGCCTACAACATGTTTTTGCTTCATATTTGTGAAAATAGGCCGTGATCCAGTAAGCGCTCACGATATGTGTCTCCTCCCACCCCTACTAATAATATAGGATCAAATTGTAAGTCCACGTGCTCTCAGCTTTCAGGCCAACACATCTGATCACAATGTGTTGGTTAAATAAAATCATTTTAGTTAGAGGTGTTCATGAGAGAACTGTTGTGGAGGGGACATTTGTGTTGCGGAGGGGACATCCTGCATGCAGATCAATGAACTTTGCAATGAAATGAAAGCAATTTTTACACTTCATGAAAACAAAATACAACAAATGATAGAAGTCTTGTAAAAAAAAGTGTCACCGTTGACACACAAAAAAATTGACCAGATCTGGGTATTTAATGTCATCTTTTCACTAGATTCTATCTCGTAGCATGTAACTTAGACTGTCATTTCTGTTACATTTCGTGCAATAAAGTATAACAAATGATAAAGTTATGCATAGTTTAACTTTTGAGACACACAAAAAAATTCCAAGGATCTGGATATTATAGTCATTCTTTCACTAGACTTGTGCAAGTCCAATATGTCATTTTATTGTGTCACTCTCGGGAAGACAAAAAAAATTCTAAGGCTCTGGTTTTTATTCCAACTTTTTCATCAGATCCTAAGTCAACTGTTGCAACATATACCATAATTTGTTTTGCATTTAAAAGAAATAAAGATGATAAATTATAATGAAAGTTAGAAATAGCATCACCTTTGGGACACACATAAAATCTCTATGTTCTGGGTTTTTATTGTCAAATTTTTACAATCTCAGAGGTAAGGCCTTAAGGCCCTTCAACTCCCGCGGCCCCCCGTTCGCTCTTATATTTCAGGCAAAGAATATTTCATATATTTCATAAGTTTCTAACTTCCTTGGTTGAGGATTAGTCAAATCAAGGTCAACTAGTGGGCAGGGAAGGATAGGGATTGTTGTGGACACGGGCCATAGAGGGCAGATATAATTCTAACTTATCGCACTTTAAACCTGTGGAGGATTGAAGTTCAGTATCGAAGACCATTACAGTTCGGTTCTGTGGGCGGCCACAGAACCGTTCCCCCTTCTTTAGTCGCCTTTTACGACTCGCCCGGGGAGCTCTGGGCTCCAAATCTATTCTTTATTCCCCGACTAGCTGGGGTATTACGCCTGTGAAATCATCCGTTAATAATAGATTTTGTGCAGTCCTACCATTTAATCGTAATAGGTCATTGAAATAAAGTGTGAGGTCAAATGATTTTACAGGCAATGGCTTTCGGAATAGCAGGATACCCAGCAGTACCATTAGCTGTTCTATTAATAGATTTAAGGGTTCAAATTTTGTCGCAAACAAAATTTTGCATTTTCAGGAACTTGAACTTTTAATAAACAATTGTTTGAAGGATATTCAAGCACATTGATAACTGTTTAGTACTTGATATAAGAATTGAGCCTGTTATCCCTTCCGCAACGTCCGCTCCACAACGCTGGTCACTCAGAAATGATTGAGTAGACTACAGAAGTGTGTCATCATAAACCCCAAACTGCTTGCAACTTTTGTTAACAATAGATGCTTCATTAAAGAAAAAGAAAATCTAAAAATTGTATAGCAGCGTGCCATTAGCAGAAACTGAGCAATGACTGTGTTCTGACATCATTGTGGCGTTTGGGCTCGTTGCCTCCGCAACGGCTGGTTATCGGAGTGCTGTTCAGTGCTGTGCTGTTGTAACTAAGGCAAGTGTAACCATTTTTGTATTGCTCTGGCTATGTTATAACTGAAAAAACAAATGGTCAACAGAAAGTGCGGTACAGTCAGTGAGATTCATCATTTTAGGATGCAGGTTCGTTACCTCCGCAACAGAAACTACCGTGATTTGGCCCATAAACAAATGGCCGTCTACTTCCAATATTTTTGCCGAGTTTTGTAAAATTCTGCTGCGTAGTTTCAAAGTTGATCGCTTTTGAAATAAACTTATGATATTTTGGTGCAAAAATGCTACATCTTGGTGTTACCATGGATACCAAAAACCGTTTTTTCCCCATAATGACAAAATTTTGCGCACTTAAATGACCGTCAATTGTTAACGTTTTTGCCAAATTGTGTGTCATTCCGCAGAATAGTTTCAGAATTATGAGCCATTGAACTTGACTTGTCCGTGTCCCAGTAAAGTGACGTTTTTAAACATTTGCAATGTTTCTGAAGTAAGCTGTAGCCTAATTCAGCAATCATATTCAAGTTCACCAGGTCCTCTGGAAGTCCAACGCCTTAACCACTACACCACAGCGCCATGTAGAAATCGCTTTAGACTAAGAACGAGCAGGTCTACAAAAGAAGATCTACCACAATGTCGAGCTGAGAGCCGCCGCACGTCGGCGTCCTGCTCGGCCTCGGCTGCTGTCTGGGAGGCGCGACCGACAGCTGGTTATCACTTATCTGAACAATGCTCGCCAGCCCCGCGCCAATGCTTATCGCGTAGTTGTCCACCACTGTGGCGATCTGCAGGTTTTTTCCCTGCAAAAACAACTTCATAGGTGTAATACAGCCATTACTCAATAGTCCAACAACAAAGTGTCTTGCAGGACATGATATATAAAAATTATTCTTTTTAAAAAACTCAGGAGCGGTAGTGAGGGGGGGTAGGGGCGGAACTACTTTAAACATTTACAATATTAAAACAAATGATTGAGATTTTTGAAGGGCGCATATCTAAGGGGATCAGCTTCAATCTCATATCTCCAGCCGCGAGTGATGGTGTCATTTATCTGTTATCAACTTTTAGATGACAAAAAATACTGCAACGAGCGTGGGGCAGGAGTTGCAGCCTGAATTTGGCGGCTGAAGAAGCTCACTTTTTTGCTAGGGTCATGTATTAAAGCGCTACCACGACGCGTAGGCTGGATAATTTCAGCCATAACCCAGACCGCCCTTTTCGTATATCCTGTCTGAGTTCCACCGAGAGTATATCTGCACTCATAAGAGTGCGATTATAAGAGTGCAGACCGCAGAGGCCCACGCAGATATAAAGGCAGCGTTCGATTCCGAAGACACGTGCGTGGCTGGCTCTGAGCGGCATTTGGGGTACCAAACCCGCTGTTCAACCTGGTCTGCCCTAGTGGCAAGGCTAAGGTGAGGGCTTGAGAATCGGAGATATTTCGCATTCGCTCGGTGGTGAGACAGGTCTGTGTCTTATAGCTCCAGCTATATGACACCAGCACTTCTCTAACGAGCGATGGATTAGATCCTTCACACAAGCCATCCATCACACAAGCAATCCCTCACACAAGCCATCCTGCACACAAGCAATCCTGCACACAAGCAATCCTGCACACAAGCAATCCTGCACGCAAGCAATCCTTCACACAAGCAATCCTTCACACAAGCAATCAATCTTCACACAAGCAACCCTTCAACACAAGCAATCCTTCAGACAAGCACTCATTCAGACAAGCAATACTTCACACAAGCAAGCCTTCACACAAGCAATCCTTCACACAAGCAATCCATCACACAAGCAATCGTTCACAGGAGCAATCCTTCACACAAGCAATCCTTCACACAAGCAATCCTTCACACAAGCAATCCTTCACACAAGCAATCCTTCACACAAGCAATCCTTCAGACAGCAGTGGAAAGAACTGCATGGACATCATCAGAAGTGGTGCTCCAACGTGCAAGTCCGCCGGACGGATCACAGAACAACTGAACTAATGTGCACAGACAATTCTCAATTTCAAAATTATAGCTGATTTGGAAGGGCATCCGACTGCAAAAAGGCAGCTCAACAGTCCTCACCTGAGCACAAAAAGTCTTACCTATGTGAAAACAAAAATTTACATAATGGACGACAAAAAAGGCGATTAGTAGTTAGTCAAGCGGATTTGGCTTTGAAAACATGGATGAATTCAGAATAAACTTACATATAAGCGGATGACCGAGTTGCTTCCTGGCGAGTAAGGGTTGGCTGGCGTGTAGTAGGTGTAGAATATTGGAACGTCTGCTGTCAGCTGATAGTTAATATTGGGAATGGCCGCCTTCACGTCTTGATAGTAATCGTATCCATCCAGCGATATCCCGCTGACGACTGCCAAGGCAAATTGCTCGTTCTGTACTGGAGGGGGTTGAAGTTGTGCGAGGATATCTCTTTTATGTCTTGAGCCGGAAGAAGTCGCTAGGTTTGTGTAGTTAGGGATGAGACTGTTGAGGAAGGCGGGAGAGAGATTGTATGCTGGCAGCTGGCAGACGATCGCTGTGTCGTTGCGAACCATACACAACTATAAACAAACAAAACATGCCTGGTCAAAATATATGTATCGGTCTGCGTAAAGGTACACACAGAGGCTTTGTGCTATTTATGTGGACGAGCAAAAAGCCTGAAAATTGCATGAATTTCTACCGGAAGTAGGCAAAAAGCAAGACAGCTGCTTTGTCGCTTTGTGTTGTAAACGATTCTAGATGACATACGCTGCCGCCCGCAACGATTAGAATAAACTGCAAGTCCTTATCTCATCTCACAAGGCCTAATTATGCGAGAGCAAGTGGTCCATAATATTTTCTTGTCTTATTGTGCAATTTTGTTTTTTGTAGTTTAGAGACCGTGTGCGCTACCAACACTAAATACACAGTCCGGTTCTGTGTAGGAGGGCCACTACAGAATCGCTCCCCCATCTTATTGTATGAATTTCATTTGCTATTGTGGGATATTGTGAACTTGTCTGGAATTAAATTCACTTCCGGCCGAAAACAGCTAAAGAATTTCAATATTTTAACGTTTTTGCTCACTTATTTTTTAGCTCGGACTGTCCCTAAAATTGCCGTCGTTAAACGTTTGGAACGAGAACACATTGACGCATCACAACGTCATTGCAACAACAAACTTCAGTGAATCTATGTTATTATTTTTCTAAAGCGCTCTTAGAAATAAATCCAAACCATTTATGGCAGAATGTTCAAATCCGACCGCAAATAAGAAATTTACTTATGAACACAGGTATGCCTTGCGGAAGCTGCATATGAGGCTATGAGCGAAATGTCATAACACTAAAATTTAACATAATATCGGCCTACATAGTAAAATGCTACCTACTTTACACACACACATACTTGGCTATAGTCGTAAGTTGTGGATCCGTTGTTGGGCAGAGAAGATATGTTGGGCGGCAATGTGGATTCTTCGGGCGGTAGCGTCGATTCGCTGGATGGCATTGCAGATGCATTCGACGGTAGTGTTGATTCGTTGGAAAGCAATGTTGATTCCTTGTACATCATCGTAGATTCGATGGGCGGCAGTGTAGATCCTTCGGACGGCGGAGTAGATTCGCCGGAGGGCATTGTAGATGCGTTGGATAGCACTGTAGATGCGTTGAACGCCAGTGCAGATCCGTTGGAAGGCAATGATGTTTCTTCGGACGGCTGTGTAGATTCCTCGGACGGCTGTGTAGATTCATTGAACAGAAGTGTGAATTCTTCGGACGGCATTGTAGATACCTCGGACGCCATTGCAGATTCTTCTGACGGCAGTGTAGATTCTTCGGACGGCTGTGTAGATTCATTGAACAGAAGTGTGAATTCTTCGGATGGCATTGTTGATACCTCGGACGCCATTGTAGATTCTTCTGACGGCAGTGTAGATTCTTCTGACGGCAGTGTAGATTCTTCTGACGGCAGTGTAGATTCTTCGGACAGCAGTGTAGGTTCTTGAGACGGAAGTGTAGATTCTTGAGACGCCATTGTAGAGTCGTTGAGGTCAGATGGCAGTATAGAGTCGTTGAGGCTGGCCGCCAATGGAGAATCCATGAGGCTGGACGCTAGTAGAGACTCGGCGCCGTTGTTGAGCAGTGTAGAGTCGGTGACGGTGGCCTTTAGTCTGAGCGTGGCCGCGTACACAGCGCTGAACCCGCTACCAACGAACGTCAGCAGCACGCCGCCGCTGTACAGACAGCACAGAAAGATCATATAGCAATAAATATGTCTGTGGACCTCGCTGCATCTAAGACAGTGTTTGTATTCTAGACAACGGTGATGATACCGCGTTTATAGTCCGTTTCGGTCTCCGAAGTCGTCAACGGGGACATCCCGTTGTTCTGGGTGCCTTGCAGATATAATGCAGGAGACCCAGATGAGTGGAATGGATCGTTAGGCACAAAAGTTGATTTGTGATCCATAGTCATTAGTCATGCATGTCTTCCACAGCCAGTCTACACCAAAAACTGTTCGAGAGAGTTCGACTACCTGTAGGTTTCGTTTTCAAGAAATGCACAATTTTCAACCAGTGGCAACTTGTCAATATTTTCTTTGAAAGCCTGAATAAGGTATCTATATCTTCGCCGCCCGCCAAGCTGGCGACACGTACGCGCTCATATTCCGGCGCTGCTTGTTTGGCGATTAATTTATTGGCCTCTGCTTCCTACTGGCCCTCCTATGGAGGCTGGCTGGCGCAATTGTGAAATAGTAGATTGTATATGGCTCAGCAAGCTTGAATTCAGGAAAATTGTCAATTGATACGGAACTGATAATATTACAATAATAGCATAAATCTGTATCTTTACGAGTTCAAATTTTATCTGTCGATGCCAGCTATAAAACTCGACTCATTCTACATCATACAGATGTTAGCTTGAGCAAACATCATAATTCTGTTACATGCTTGTACTGCACAATGTACAATTTGTACACAAAGTTATTTTCGCACGGCGTGACTCGATCAATGTCAATTTGCTGCCTGTCGCATGATTGTAGGTTAAGTTTGATTTCCTTTTTTGTGATGTTATCGATTTCTTTCTGTCTTCTGACGAATATAACATACATATAAAAATATAATATACATACATACATACATAATAATAATATACATACATACATATAACATACATATATATAAAAATATAAAACACACATATATATTTCACTAGTCCCGGGACTTGGCGAATGAGATAAGATCAGATGAAAATGAATAAAGATCCAGAGTCAGCTGTATTCCAGCTGACATTCTAGTCAGAGGTAATGCTGGGCTTGTATTGCCCTGCCTAGTATTTGATCTCTGTCACTCTCTGTTGCTCTAGCATCAAATCTTTCCATTATTCCTGAGCTGGACTGTAAATGCTAAACGAAATCGTCATTTTGGATCAGCTGCCAGTTGCGCATCATGAATTAAATAAGTTGAAACCCACGCCTAATTCAAATCCGCTCGCTTAACCGGCATGCGCTACATAGCACTGGCCACGCTACTAGCGCAATGGCTATCAAAGCCGTGTGGGCTCAAGACCTAACAAATGGAGATGAGCACCCTGCTAAGCTCTAATTGAGCATGCGACCCTTTACCTTTTTTACCACATCTAAAAATGTCGAGTGGTGTACGGCGCTCTAGGGATGGGTTAGATCATGACACAGTGCACTATTCAAATAATGATAATCATCATCACTTTGAAATCATTGTAATGCATAAAACTAACGGGCTTAACGCCGTGTCTATGTTAACATAGGTTAGACGTCTATATATTCAATTGTTCTTTGTGCCTTCCTAAGTGCAATCGAAGTAGAATCACATCCTATAAAACATGAAATTTTCGCGTGCATGTCGTTTTTGTCAAATTTTGCGAATGGCTAAAAGTCGCAAAATTACACGTGCGAAGATAGAACAGCTGAAGCAAAATATAACCATCGATCCCAAAAATACGTTAAAATTAAGCACAGAAAAATTGATGAGAGGCAAAATTAAGAAAATAACGTACAGCAAAAATTTTATATTTGACAGTATCTCTATAGGTCATTCTCCCACCAATCACGACTCACGTAACAAGCTGCGTGTTGGGTGTAATGCCAGTGATGATAGGCTGGGCGGTGTATGTGAAGTAGGATGGGAGAGAGCTCGAGACGTTGGTCGGACCCGCAAACTCGACAAGCATGAGAAGTTGTTGGTTGACAAAGTTAGGACTTGTGGCACGTGGCACTCGCACCGTCACCACCGTGGGCGTGCTAAGCGTATGGGCGACAGAACTCAAAATAGTGCAACCGTTTACACTGCCTTACACTAGGTACCCGGCTGAAACTATTCTAGCCACAGATTTTGTTTTTTGTTTTTTGTGGTTATGTTTTTGTTTTTTGTTTTTTGTGGTTATGTTTTTGTTTTTTTGTAGTTAAGGGACCGTGTGTAGCACCGAAGGGCTATATACAGTTCTGTTCTGTGCAAGAGAGCCGGCACAGAACCACTCCCCCTTCTTTAGTCGCATCTTACGACTCGCCCAGGGAGCGCTGGGCTGTGAGCCAATTCTTTGTTCCCTGGACTGCATTGAGCTCCAGCTACAGAGTAAGCCAAGTTGGCCTCGGATATGATTTGGCGAAGTACTCTGATTTAGCATAATAATAAAAAATAATAATCCTCGTTTTGACATCCATTCTTATGCGCTCCTGTAACACCGTGCCCATGTTAACACAGGTTAGACGATTATATTGGAGCTGGGTTTTTACAGGCCGGATGCCCTTCCTGTCGCCAACCAGAATAACAAATTACTCTGGACGATGATTATCAGCTAGCGACACTTGGGTGTTTAACAGCTTTGCTGAAGGGCCTGTGACGCCATGGTTTCATAGTTGCCGGCGCCGGGACTCGAACCCAGGTCCTCTGGACTCGAAGTCTAATGCCTCAACCACTACACCACAGCGCCTCGCTGTGGTGTAGTATAAGCATGCATGGTGACTAAATTGATATAAATGTATAATGCAATATGCATATATACACATAGGCTACGCACATACATACATAAATTACACATTCATAGTAAGGAATTTTATACTCCTATCTAATCATTACATACTAAACTAAACTCTACCCTATCCCTACCCTAATAACAGCACGATACAATAGAATGATATCCTACCACAGCTCTGGTACTGTATATCCGTAGAGTGTCGGCAGACTCAAGGATTCATCCAGTGGAATGAAGTAGGCGCCAAGAGGAGGCGGCGTATCAAGATATTTTCCAACAAAAGTCACATGACCTCCGCCGGCCAATATATTGCGCGTGGGAAATCCCGCATGGGTAATTACGGCTTTTTGAACCAAACCTGCAAGAAAATAAATTCTATTCTGCGATGTTCTGAATATATTATTTTAAAGCCCGGGTAACTATTAATGAAGGGGAAACTTCGAGGACCGTGTGTAGTAACGAAGACTATCGCTCTCCGGTTCTGTGTAAGAGAGCTGCCACAGCACCGCGCCCCTTCTATAATCGCCTTTACGACTCGCCCGGAGAGCTCTGGGCTACAAGCTAATTCTTTGCTCCCCGGCTTGGAGGGGCTCCAGTAAACTGAAAGCACAGGCGGCATCACCAGCAGGCCTATTGGCAATTGCGGTATTTTCAATTGAGTGAAAAAGGAAGTTGCGAGTGAGAAACTGTATTTGAACGAACCGAGGCTACAGATGCACTTCCATGTTTTTGTGCACTTCCATGCACTTCCATGCACTTGGATGTTTTTCCATTCAAAATGTTACATTGAATTCGACGATGACAATTTGTTCAGCGTTGGTAAATTGTGATACTCTTATACTTAGACTTAGACCACTCGGCCACAACGCTTTGTGCTAACTACAAAATATAAAAAACCAAGATTCGGCGCCTGCGCATTTGGCTAAACTCTGAAACATTTCCAGAGGAGATACATCAGCTCACAAGCGAAATCACTGGCACTAATTGTATTGATATAACTGTAGTTAAATCACATTTTATAAAAGATAACAAAATTAATAATTAATTCAAATATGAATAAAAATGGACTATCCTTAGTAAATAGCTTGCGGACTGATAGCCCACTTTATATACGTTTTGAAGTCTTTTATGGTATCAACATTCTTATTTTTATTTAGGTATTGCATAGGCTGCAATTTTTGTATGTTTTATTGCGATTGCATGAACCAATATATTGCGTATTGATAATATTTGAAACAAAAAACGAACAAAAAAATCAAATAGAAGTCGCACTAGTGGTCTGGCAGTTGAGTCCAGAGATAGTCAGCGAAGGGTCGGTTTGTTGCGCACACAGACACTTTGCCCTCCCGTTGTCGTTGATACACGCCCCGGAGTTGAGGCAAACTGCGGACGCACATGCGTCTAGCTCTGCAACAAATATTTTCAAATTATGATTTGTTGCGTCCAATTGCGTCCTGATACTGCAAGAAATATCTTCAAATTGTAAGAAATATCTTCAAATTGTAAGAAATATCTTCAAATTGCAAGAAATATCTTCAAATTGCAAGAAATATCATCAAATTGCAAGAAATATCTTCAAATTGTAGACGCACATGCGTCTAGTTTTGCAACAAATATGAATGAATTATTTCAATGAAATCAAAGGCGCCTATGTCTGCAGCAAATATCTTCAATAAGTCCTGATATTTGCATCAAATCTCTGGTATCTGCAACAATCTGCAAAATATATCTGCAAATTTACCAAATATCTTGAATCGAATGGATCAATCAATGTTTAATCAAATCACATCTACAACCAATATCTTCACTGAATCACTTTATTTTTTCAAATGACAGCTGTCTATTTCTGCAGCAAATTTTTCCAATCAACCAGTGAATATTTTATCAAATCGCAGGCATCTATTTCATGGACAAATATCTTCAACCAATCAATCAACATTTTTTCATTCATAGGGGCCTATTTCTACACCAAAAAAAAACGTCAGGTTATGAACTACATGTACATTTATAGGTTCTGAATATCTTTAAACGAATTTGTAAGCCTAATTGTTTCTTGATGGAGGTGTTGAAGGTTGAGGCTAACAACTGACAATCATACTGTCGGATTTTTCAAATACCTTACAAATTTAAATCTCACATTCAGGGCTCGGATACCAATGGCATGGTGTTAAGTAAATCCTAGTTTACAGTGCCCTAATTGGTTGAATTGAAGACCTCAGATTAAGATTTAACACATGATTAAAAAATCCGGTCATATATCCCTGAATCAACGAATTAACCATACAATATTCAGACGCTTGGAATAAATATGCTTGGAATATAATGTGCTACTTCAAAATACATTTTTTCAAAATATATTCTTTTCTTGCAAGCGGCAAATAGTATTCTAGTTTCTGTTGTTTATTTAGTAGGCCTAGAGCTTAAATTTGTAGGAATTATTCTCTTTGAAAACCAGAATTCAAGAATTTGCAGTTGTAAAAAGTTTATTTGGAAATTTAAGTAACAGCCTAACGGTCAACTAGATTCCAAATGATAAATCGAAACTTAGGAGCAATGACGTATCACATCAGTTCATAAATAGGTCACATCTGCACATTCTTTTCTGCATCCTACAATTGGCCTAAATTTATTAAAGTGGTATTATTTAGCCAACTTCCCCATCGTCCCACTCTGTTCCCTCTTCTCTTTTGTTTGGTCCGTCCGTCAGCTCTGTGAGTGACGATGGGACCGAATGAGCTCTTTCCAAGCGTCTCTGTCGGACATCGTCCTTACGGCATTGTTCATTAATACGCCCTTTTTTTCTAGGTCCTCCGCTATGTTGTCGATAAATTGTCTTTGTCTGCCTTGGCTTCTAGCACCATGTACTGTGGTGTGCAGAGCTAGGTAGGGCAGTCTTTCATGGCTCATTCTGGACTTTCTAGAGACGTGTCCAAACCACTTAATGCGTCTTTCTTGTATTTTTTGCACCAGGGATATTTGTTGCTCAAGTCGTTGCCTAATTACTTCATTTCTGACTCTCTGCAGTCTCGACACACCCAGCATTCTTCTAAGCCAACTTATTTCCGTGGTCAATAGCTTCCGTTCGTCGCTTTTTTTAAACGTCCACTCTGTTCCCTACAGCTAAACTAACAGACTTATTATCGCACTTCTGTTCCCTACAGCACAAATAACAGCCCCTATATCATACTCCTACAACTCAACTAATTTAAGAGACCTGTTATCACACTTATGTTCTTCAATAATGACACACTACAGTCGCTACGGACCTAGACAGACTTATGAGGTACATGAAAAAGAGGTAATGGAGACCAGAAACGAAGTGGAAGAGCTTGACAGAGAAGGATATGAAAGCATTAAGAGAATATGAATAGGATATGGAGAGGATTATGACGTGAGGATGCGACGGATAGGATAAAGTGGAAGGCCAGTCCATGGCTGCAAATGGCCTACCCTTGCGTAAGCGAGGAATGCAGCCACAAAACGCAAGTGTGTGTGTGTGTGTATGTGTGTGTACCGACCTAGACAGATCTGCGGGTCGGAGGTTGAGACAAATCCCAGGCTACAATTACACCAGTAACTGTCCGCAGTGTTGACACACGTCCCGTTGAGTCCACACGGGTACGGGTACACGTCGCAGTAGCCTGCATCTGTAAGTGCAACAAAAGCAATGATTATACCAGTTGCCGCTGGCGTTTCCATACAGCATGTATACTGTAGAACATGAAATTTTTCCTGCATGTTACTTAGGCGATTTTGCCTCTCATAAATTTTGCTGGACTTAATTTTCGCGTTTATGAGGGCTGCCCAATTATAGTAGCTTCTGCAGCTTTATTTTCGCTGCATTTAACTTTTGCAAATTTGACAGATTCGCAAAATTCACCTAAATAACATCCCAACTTCCCAAGCAACTGGCGGCAAGAGTCAAACGAGTTTTTACATCAAGATATATAGCCTACCATATTTAGGGCTTTAAGGGCTATACAAGATCTCATTCTGCATTGCAATAGTTAACGGCGCCACAGATACTCAAATTCTTCAATAAACATGACGTCATGGAATGTTATCAAATTGCAATTTGTGAGTTTTTCTTTTTTAACTATGACACATACAGGTCAATCGACTGTAGTAGATGTTAAACTCACTCACAACATCAGATCTTCAGTACAGTAACGCCAGCTATTGTCTTAAAGATAGTGTTGATCCCAGTCATACTTAGCCCTTTATACACGGGCAGCCACTGTCGTAGATAATTAAAAAATTTTGTTATGCTCTGGGAGGTCGATTAAACCTCTATATACTATCCCTTCAGCCGATTAATTGTACATACAGTGAATATTCACATTATGCATGAAGTGACCCAAACAGGATAGAAATGCAGCTTGTCAGCCCATGACCAATTTTCTCAAAATGATTATGATGCAACGCGAACGTCCATTTTCAAGAACTGAGTTCTTAGTTCTGGCACAGTGCAATAGCTCAGTGCCATGGCAACCTGAGAGAATTGAAACATTCCTGTGGAAACTCAGTTCTCAGTTCTCAGTTCTGGCCTCCGATTGGAGCCACCATCTTAGAACTGACTCTGGCCCTGCATTTTCCGCCAGTTCTCAGTTCCGAGAACTCAGTTCTCAGTTCTTCGAGAACTGTACAGTGGAACGGCTTTGTGTACAGAACTCAGTTCTGAACCGTCCTAGATTCAACAACTCAGTTCTAAGTTGTGTCCACTGGAAAGGGCCCTAAGAATGAATTAATAATAATAAAAATAATAATGGGTTCAGATTCGGCATCTAGTGACGTCATCGGGGACCTCCCCTCTCCATCCAACTCCTGTTGCCCACCGAAGAGTGTGGAACGATTTAGCTCTTGCAATGTGGCCTATATATTTAGCTCTCAAATGTGGCCTATAGTTCGCCAGCGGAGCGAGTGAGATTTTTCGAAAAATGAATTGTATAAATTTAAAGTCGCCTAGTTTTTAAAGGGCTTGAAGGCTTGCTGATATTTTATTGAAGCGGCTTTGCTGTTCTCATAGTTTTCTAAGGGGGTCAGTAGGGGCCTAATTGAGAGAGCAAAGCTGCATTTTGCTGGATGGGTCCCATAATACTCACCCTCCATAATTTTCCTTTGGGACGCATTAAACTTCTCTATGCCCCAGTGTCCTCCCCCCATTAAAACTTGACCTAAACCTAAACATAACCCTGCAGTATTAACCTTAAGCTAATTCTAATCCAACCAAAAGTAGCAACCCGTAGTATATCATATGTATATGAAACACTGCGGTGTACAATGTATATAAAAATTGTCTCCACAGTAATTTGTGATAGCGAAGAATGCTAAATCTACAACCCTGAGGGCCAGTTGCTCAGTCGAGAGTTATATTGGATTTACATGATAACGGAACAAAAACCAACTCGCTATTGTTGGCGGTTCTAAAGTAGATCTGAGATCATTCAGATAACTCTCGATTGAACAATTGGTGCTTACTGACAGTGGCGTAACTACCGAGGAGGGGCATAGGGGGGCAGCAGCCCCCCGCCCCCAGATGAAACGTCTGCTCCCGCAATTGCCCCCCAGTTAGCAAGATAATTAATATTTATTGGCTTGGATCATATGTACACTGTGTGCATAGACAGTGTTCGTGAAGTTAAGTTGGGTATAAATTCCTCGTCAGAGTCCACATCCTTGTGTTTGCATGCATGTGTTTCGATGATATCAAAGTCAGAAGCAAAACTATATCAAATTCAATATTTTTGGTGTCAACTTACACACATAGGCTTACCCCCCCCCCCCCCTATTTTCCCCCCTATTTGGAAAAGTCTAGCTACGCCCTGCTTCTGATAAATGGAACGATTAACTCACATGAGCAGGTACTGTCCGCGTTGACGTAGTACCCCGTGTCACACGTGGTGCACTGCTGCACATCCATGCTGCAGTATGCGCACTTGGACGAACACGCTGTCAGAAAATATTGAAACGCATAATGTCAGATAAGAATAGAATGTTCTGCATTGTTATTGACGTTATGCATCTACTGTTGTCTGACAGTGTGCGCTAATGTCAGATAACAGTAGAATGAAAATGTCAAATAACAATAGGGTGAGAGTGTCAGATAACAGTAGAATGTCAGATAGCAGTAAAATGCATAATGTCAGATACAGTAGATACAAGGCCTGTAAATCGTAATTTCTGTAAATCGCGGTCAAGGGAGATGAACATGGGATGATATGTTATCATCATCATCATCATCATTTACGTTTTACGTCCACTTTTCCGTGTCAACACAGGTTGAACGTTTCCCACGATGAGACT
>JAQIWG010004751.1:0-15522 GCA_034695025.1 Chamaedrilus cognettii | reverse complement strand
ACAAGCATTAGTTTAATGCTTGTGGTAAATGACCAACAAGAAATTGCAGTAAAATGTGCAGCTTTGCGCTGCACAATAAGCGTCACACAGATTTTTCTTTACATTTTGCTATCGCTTGTAGATAAGTAAAGATAACAAAGAAAGCAATTCAAAACCGTCACGGCCATCCGTACAACTTGTTAAAATACTAATTTACAATGAATAACTAGATTGCACAACAATAGCTAATTAAAGGCTTTAAAGCCAAAAAAGAATCTTCAAACTTATAAGTTTCATGTATAAAAATGTTATTTCTGCACACACAAAACTTTCCTCAGCCTGTTACTTACAAGTACAAGTGTGACCTCAAGCCCGGCGAGGTGCAGCAATGGCGCAACATTCCTCTCAAACAGCGCCTTTCCCTTCCTACTCACAGCAGCAAAGAACAGGGTTTATTTTAGGAGGCCTAGTACGCCTAAAAATAGGTTTTTAAAATCATTACGCCTATTTAGAAATGGGTAGGCGTAGCGTTACGCATAAAAATGAATGACCCAGGCGTAAGCCTACGCGCTTTAAAAAATGTGGTGACGTAACGGCTGCCTGTGTATTAAGATAGTCGTGTGACGTCGATGATTGCCGCGGAAATGCGAATTCGGTATAGTTAGGCCTAAGTTGATGAGTAATTAGTTAGAATGGTTAAAAAAGAGATAATGACTGTTAAGAACGGTTTAGAAAATTTCGGTCAGCACCCTCCACCCCTTTCAGAAGATCTCATCCGAAACATAGTCGGAACAGCAGTGATCCTGTGGGTTTAGCCTAGGCTACTCCTTTTTTGAACGTGCAGGCGTAAGATGACGCGACTTCCTGAAGGAGGCGTAACGCTACGCCGGTTTTATCAGGGCTAAAATAAACTCTGGCAAAAAATTAAACAAGAACACTCGGAATGTAGTCATCTGAGACTAGAAGTAGAGATTTATTTGTAGAAAATTGAATATTGAACCGTGGACAAAAAATCTTGATACAAAATATCAAGTTAAGCTTATCAAAAGTTTTCAAATGCACTTCTGAGCCCTATCCTGTATTGCCATACTGTAGTTAGAGTATACTATAGAGCTCAGAAATTTTTTAAACTTTACGACAAACTACAATCATCGCAGAATCTATATCTATGCAATTAAAATTTAATTAAATTTTAGGCATAATGCTTCGCGCAAATGTTGTAATATTTAGTGAAATTTAAAAGCAAACGTTCTGAAAATCACATATACAAAAGTGTCAACAATGGTGCAATGACATAGAAAGAAAAATGAAGGAAAATTACCCCCGACTGGCCGCCGGGTTGAGAAACACTGTAACTTTTCGCGGTCTATCGGCAGAACTTCTCACCGCGGCATCGCCGTATTTCTACAAGCGTGTAACACAAACTCTAGGCTTCTATAGAAGTTTAATGAACTACCAGTAATCGAACAAATATGTAGCATTACTGTAATAAATTAAATCTTTCAAAAGGCTTCTCTAAAGTATTGTAATGCAGTTACTATTTGAAACAATACCCATTATCAAGTCAAGATATCACACCAAAACAATGTCATTAGCCTTAAAAAATAATAACTCAACAATATGTGAATAACACTGATAGTATAGTATAGCTATCGAGTATTACCTTGGCCTCAATACAGTAGGCCTCCAAGATCAATGCCTCACTGCAACGAAAACACACACGTATTACATATACCTCGTTTTTTATAAGGAACATAATTATTTACAAGTAGGTAGTCACTCAAGCCTCCAATAATATAATGCCCCTGTCAAGCTTTAAATCCAAGCTACAATTTTTTTGTTAATGTCACCGTTTATCGTCAAATTTTTTGTCAGACTTTGGCACAATACATTACATATAACATCGCCGTCTTAATCTATAACATTGTTTCTAAACTTACGGCTAGTTGCTAGACTTTGATATGCTATGTCACACATTACTCAAACTGCGGTTTGAGCTAAACTGCAGTTCGAAATTTGTGGGTTGCTCGACGATTTTCCTCGGTTTAAGTGCAATTTAGCAAGTGTGCATAAATATCGCTGAACCCTGGTCTTTATTAGCGTTCCGGAAGGCTTTAATCGCGTTAATACGTGTCAATAGTGGTGAATGTTCAACAATTGCATAAAAATTTGAATCCTGAAACGCAATTGACTTTCCGATGTTTTGGCCGTTAAATGGCACATAAATCGATGTTTTGGCCGCAATTGCAGCGCGATTAAAAAAATTAATTTGCAGATTTCTAAATCGCACTTCAAATCAAGTCTAGCAACCAGCCGTTAGGCTATAACATTCTCGTCTTCAATTTGAATTAATGACGTGTGAATTAAGAGTTTTTTTTATATAAGACGAACAATAGCATCACTTAGAGATTTTTCCGCTAACTAATTATAAATTTGATAGTAAAGCTTACGACTCATTAATGCGGTTAACATCATTACCACCCTTCCATCATCTACATATAAGGCCATGGAATGCAATGGGCGTGGCTAACTGCTGGTTGCTCGACCTCGATTTAAGAGCGATTTAATTATGTAGTTAGAATTAACCAATGAAAATCTATGAGAGAATTGAATCGCATAATTTGATTGATTAGTTTGAGCCACAAAACTAAATCGAACTTAAATCGAAGTATAGCAACGATCAGACAAGTAGATATCGGGTGCCGTTGAGCGATAATGAATGAATAATGAGCGATATAAGGAGTATTTAAGTATAACTCACTGATATTTTCTGCGCGCATAATGCAGTCCATACGCTCCTATTCCAGTGATCACAACGCTCTTTTTCCAGTGATTGCGCAAAGTTCGCAAAACATTCATGGCCGTATTCGATTTGAATGCGCGTTGAAAATTTAAGTTTAACGCAAAGAATCAACATAACCATGACATAGGTCAAGGTCGATGACCTTGAATGAAAGTTCTTAAATTATTAATTCATAAAATAGCACTTTTGATTGGTGTTCAGTGTTAAAAATGCAAAATGATGTTGTTGGTTAATTTATTACAAACAATGCCCCTGTTTACAAACTATTCACTGCTTGTTAGCCAATTACGCCAAGTCTTATGTTAACCCGCTCCGATTTGCAAGGATAGGGGATACAAACGCGTGCAATGATTTATGCATATATATTTGCGCATGGTCACTTTATTGGCTGCCGATGTGCTCTAGATTCTCATTGAAATCGACAAATTTCACAAAAGTGGCTGTAGGATGAAACACGATTTTCATATACCACGCCCACTTCTTTATAACGCAACTATATTCCAACCGTCGTCAATCATCCTCGTAACAAAATGTTCTTTTATTTTAAGTTAGTTTATTGCCCCGCTAGGCTCAGCAAGTTTAATTTAGGATGGGTTAGGATCCGAGATGGATTATGGTTAGCCGTTTGGTTAATCATAGTCAAAGTTGCATTAGACCATAATGTCAGAGGATAAAAATTAGCAGCACACTTGCTTGTTGAGCCGTGAGCGCGAGAGGGAGAAGGGGTTTTGCGCACGTGGCTACCGTCAGAGGGTGGAGGGCCTGGTAGAGGCGTCTGTGAGGCGGGAGAGAACAATCGAGGGGCTTCAAGTAAAGCGACTACCCAGTAAAATGCTTTGTATACATTGTAAAGTGGGCGTGGTAACTGCACAGGACAACAGTTCCGCCTGAAGCCGCTTTAAATTTAACGAAAAAATAATTGATTGTTCTTAGGACTCGTAATTTAATTAGGCTTTAAATCTCGAGTTAGGCGCGGGGGAAAGTGTGCAGGATAGGCGGCAGGATGTCAAGGGTTCGACGCGCGACGCACGCCGGTAGCTGGTACACGGACAACGGTACGCCCCGCTGTGTGCAGGCGTTACGCAGTAACATTCGTTCGGCTGTTGTTATGGGCCCTCCTTTGTTACCACTAGAAAAAGGAGATTGTCTATTAATTTTATGGAAATATTCGCGTTTATTTTGTTTGTCATGTAGTTGTTTTACTGACGTAATATCCCAGACACGACATTAAACTGTGTCCGGCAGCCCTGCCCCTGATGCCACCATTTTGCAGGATGAAGCGTTGTGTCCGAGTAGTCTCTGGTCTCGGATTACGAGTGCGACAGTTGACGATTCGAATCCCGTGCCGCGGCAAAACATTTTGAGTCATTTCGTGCACCCTTTGGCAATGGTGGCTTAAATTCGCAAGCCACAAGTGTTCTTACGATGCCCACCAGTCGACGGTGGAATCACCATCAGCTGGTGAAGCGGGGCATCAACTGTTCTCTGAAATGGACAATAGCAACAACAACAACAAGAAAAAGGAGATCGCCTAAATTAATAGGATTTTAATTTCTTGAATGAAGCATTTAGGCCTGATCTACCGGTACCTATTTCTTTACTCTAGAGATAAGTGATAAATAAATAAAAAATTGCAGTAATTTTTTGGTGTTTTAAGTACCAGGTTAATTTTGATGCACAGGAGCGGAGCTGAATCAAGAGTTGGGGGGTTGGCTTGGAGGTGCGACCGTCTCCCATGCCCCTGCTCGTGCCATCATTGCTCCGTGAGTCTTCAATTACCCTCCAAAATATTCAAAATATATGTCATTTTGTAATAGGTGAGTTTTCTATCTTTTATTGTGCATTTATGTATCTAATGAACAGCTGTGTAGTTCTAGAACTGAAGCTAATACCTTTGAGTTATTGATAGCTGAAACTGATTTATTAACGATGACTAAAATATAGCTGAAATTATTTGGAAACTTTGACTGAAACTATGAACCTTGATCGGAAATCAAACTGGTCGGAAATCAAACTGAAATAGCAATTATTTGGAGACGTAAGATATCACTGATTCAGCTTGGATACATTAGCAGCTGAAATTTGGATGAGTTTAATGTATACATGTCATGTAAGAACTTAAAAAATGAGGAGTCCTGACTGAATGAGTGATGAAGCGATGAAGATGGAACTTTGACGAATGATGATGGTCTAATCTTAAATATAGGTTCATGAAATCATTGACTTATACGCTTAATGTAATTCTGCTGTGTTTGGTAACTGCATACGATCTATTTAGTGTTTATTTCCTTTTCCTCGGCAGCCATGCGGGGTACTCCTACTGCGGAGCATGCGGAGCGTACGCATACCGCCAGATCAACCCGGCGAAAATGTACGTCCTCCTTGATGTCTTTGAATTTTGTGTGAAATATGTGACCTGTAGGCCTTATGGCCTACGGGTGCCAGTCGGGTGACTCTTGACGAAGAATGGCACTGATGCCGGCGCTCAATTTAAATAAAAAATTTCATCTTAAGCCTATTTTGCTTGAGACGATGAGATGTTGAACGACGGTCGTTTAAATAACTTTCTCTTGAGCAATTGTGCGTAAGTAGTGATAATTAGGGGTGAGTCCAGAGATGTACTTTGAGTTCTATATCTACATCTATCTAAACGGATTAAACGGTGGCCTATAACTATCATTCAAAAAGGGTTTTGTGCACTCTGATATAAATTTCTTTATGACGTTAAAAGTAAACGTGACGTTACATATTTAATGCTAATGCTAAATAATGTTACGTTGTAATTTTTTTTATTGCTTGGGATTTATGTCAAAGTAATTTTAAATCATCGTAAATTCCTCCTCCCATCACGTCCACCTCACCGCCTGTGTTAAACTACAATAGCTGTTCCTCTAATTACGTGTTGTTATTTATTTAAACTACGGTACTGTGTGATACGCATGCTCAGTCAGTGAGTCTTCATTCTCGGCCTCTTCCATCATGTCCATCTCACAGCCTTTGTTACTAACTACGGTAGTTATTCAAACTGCGATACTTTTTGTTACGCATACATAAACTACGGTAGCCGTTTGTACGGCACTGTTCGCTATGCGTTTAGTCGGCGAGTGTTTATCCTGGGCCCCTCACATCACGTCCACCTCACCGCATGTGCGCTTTCTCCGGCCGACACCTACAAGACGCCGCTGTACGATCTCACCATCGACACCCAGGGTCCTCCTCTACGCATAATCATTAGCATTTTTTCTTAAGCGAATATATTGCGGGGAAATGATTATTATCCAAATGACAAGATATGATTAAATTTGATTACGCTTGCGATTGTGTTGTCACGTTGTCATTAATCGTTAACGCGCATATCGTGTGCATCGCTCTGTGTGTACACGGAGCCCTGCGCGTGACAGCACTTATGATAATCGTTTGTGTGCTCTATTCTTCGGAGCCCTGCGCGCGACAGCACTTTTGATAATCGTTTGTGTGCTCTATTCTACGGAGCTCTGCGCGCGACATTAGTCACTGTAATGATTGCTTGTATCTCATTCAGTGGCTCCCTGCAGGCCGGGGAACCAAGAATTGGCTTGCAGCCCAGAGCTCCCCGCGCGAGTCGTAAAAGGCGACTAAAGAAAGCCGAGCGATTCTGTGCGGGCTTCCTTGCACAGAGCCGGACTGTACGTAGCCCTTGTGCGCTACACACGGTCCCTAAAATACAAAAAACAAAACAAACTCATTCAGTGTACGGAGCCCCGCGCGCGACATACATTAACCATATAAAATTAAGTCCTGCTTGTCTGTCGTACAGTGTACGGAGCACTGCGCGCGACCGGTCTGTTTCAAGAGATGAGCATTGGGACAGACGAGGACGAGCACAGCATTGAGATGCAGCTGCCGTACATCGCCAAGGTCATGGAGAGGTCAGCTCTATTGGTTGGACAAAGTTCTGGGCGGCTTAGGCTCTAGTGGGGACATCTGTGGCTGCTTTATAATGATCGCAGTTTTGCTCCAGCCTATTAGTGGTAGTGGTACACCAGTGGTACTCTGCAGTAAAATAGCTTTGAACGCACGCCAGTGAACAGTGCTATTCTGTAGTCCAATGCATGTTTAACAAATATATTTATTGGAGTTATTTTGCTGCAATATACGTTACACTTTAGAGTTGTCATATCGTGTGAATGCTCAAAAGCGAGATCGGAACTGTTTTTTCAAAAGCGAGATAAAATTTGAACCGGTCGGTTCGATTTCGGTGTGCCAAAAGCTTGTATTTGAAAAGCACCGTCTAAACAGCATCGTTTTTTAACTACTAATTCTAACACACGGCGTAGTCTTTCGTATGCAAGCTTTTCAAAAGCATCGTCCAATTGCCGTGTTGGTAAGGTGCTGCAGCGGTGCGTACAATGTTTGTAATACATTATACATGTGCATTGATGTGCGTTGTACACAGGGTCATGAGCAAATTAGCCAAAGATTCGCCAAAGTTTTTTTCTTTTTTCCAGGCCGGCAGTTTTTTCACCAAATTTATTACACATTTGTTCCTCTTGGGTGCACTGAAATATACGAAATTTGTTGCTCTTTTCATCACCATAGTGCCAGTTATTGAGCTTCAAAGAACGAAGTATGAATATAAAATTCGCCAAGGACTTTTGCCAAATAAAAAAAATATTCGCCAACCGCTCCAAAAATTCAAATTTTGGCGGCTGGCAGATCAAACTCTGGTTGTACGTCTATCGGCGACTGCAATGCACGTTGCAGTCGCCGGGGTCAGTTCACGGTGGTGTCGGTGCTGGTCAGCTGGCTCAGCCTGGAGCACGCGGGCAGGAGTACGGGCGCGTAGATATGTGTCGTACATGCGCCTAGTTCTGCGCGTAAATATGCGTCGTATGTGCGTTTTAGTCGCCGGGGTCAGTTCACGGTGGTGCCGGTGCTGGTCGGCTCTCTCAGCCTGGATCGCGAGCAGGAGTATGGGCGCGCCCTCGCACCATTCCTCGCCGACCCCGACAACCTCTTTGTCATCTCGTCAGACTTCTGCCACTGGGGTCAGTTTTTTGGACAAGATTAGGCAATCGAGTTTTCTTGGGCCTTCTGCCACTGGAATCAGTTGTTAGGCGAGATTACCCACTCTTGTGTCATCTCGACAGACTTCTGCCACTGGGGTCAGTTGTTAGGTGAGATTGGGCGATCAAGTCTTCTTGGTCACAAGTTTCATTCCTCGTTTCTTCACTCTTCATTCTCTCTGTTCATCTTCATTCTTTACTAAAGTATTCACTTCATGAACTAAATGACGTAATCTTCACTCGCGGTCATCAACCGAACGACATAATCGACCAAATGACATGATAGTCACACCACCATCAATCGAATAAGATAATCATCACACGATCATACCAAATGGCATGATTTGTTACAAAATCATCCATCAAATGTAGGCTACGTAGATGAGGCAACAGAGACGATAGGCCGTGCGCACAGCTTGATGCGGATCTAACGTCCGCATCCCGGAGGTTCTAGAGAAAAATTTTGTAATTATAATAACAGCCGTAAATGAAGGTGATTTATTATTTTCATTGAAAAAGTGATATTGAGTTAATTGATACGCGCGCGTGTGTACAGGACAGCGCTTCAAGTACATTCACTATGACAACTCGCGTGGAGACATCTGGCAGTCGATCGAGAGTCTCGACAGACTGGTACTCTTCCTTCTTTCTCTTTCTTCTTTTTGTTTTACTCTTCCACTTCTGAGGCTTAGAATTTCTTTTATTTTGAAGGAACTCTTCCTTTGATATGTGCAGTTTTGAACATTTCTGATGCAAAAAGAAAGAGAATAAAAGACCTTCTTGGTCATTGTTTTATTATTTCTTTAATCCTTTCAATTTTCATTAACGTGTTTGACTTTGTCTTACCTTTTTAAACTTGTTCTTCTATATTTTAGCAACATTTTCTTTTTGACCGTTTTGCAATCTTTCATGGATTATATGGAATCGCGGAACATAATAGATTCTTTTTCTTTTTGAAATTTAAAAACTGAGTGAGCTGTGATTGGTGCACGGTCGTTGATTGGCTGGGAGTGAATGAATCGTGCGCTCTGATTGGTGCATGTGTTGATTGGCTGGGAGCAAATGTATCATGCGCTCTGATTGGATCGTGTATCAATGACTGGTTGGAAGCGAATGTATCGTGATCTCTGATTGGTGCGCGGTTTGTTGATTGGCTGAGAGCGAATGTATCGAGCGCTCTGATTGGTCTGCGTGCAGGGCATGGACAAGATCGAGGCGCTCGACCACGTAGCGTTTCACGAGTACCTCAAACAGTTTCACAACACGATCTGTGGACGCCACCCCATCGGCGTCCTGCTCGCAGTCAGTCCTCCCTCTCTAATTGGCTCTTTTTGGTCACATTTTCATAAATTTATGCTTGTTTTTTTTCTATATTTATTGCTTTAATTCAGAAACAAACTATAATGTTAGGCACAGTGCAAAGCAACTATGTTCAACAAAGTAAGATAACTCTACGAAAAATACTTACCCGATGTCTAACCTGATGTCTCACCCAAATCGTAGGCTATAGGAATATAAAAAATTTATTCTTGATAAAAATGTCATTGATGCTGTTTTCCGGATGGACAAAATTAATAAGCTTGGTCTGTTTCACGGCCCCAATGAGTGATGTTAAGTTTATAGTCTGTTTCCCTGCCCATGCCGCAGGCGGTGACGGCGCTGCGGCAGGTGGGCAATGGGCACCAGTATGCGCTCAAGTTCACCCAGTACGCGCAGTCGAGCAAGTGTCGCAGCATGAAGGACTCTTCAGTCAGCTACGCATCCGCTTCTCTCACCATCGTGTGATCAAGTGTGCGTGTGTGACATCATGCGATCACACGTATGTGACATCATGTGATCGTGTATGTCAGCCGTGACGTCTTTTGAACATGCGTGACGTCCTGTGAACATGTGTGTGTGTCATATATGACATCATGTGATGGTGTGATTAGCAAATGTTTTGTGACTCGTCCAGCGTTTACACATGGGATTCTCTCACGGCGTGTGATCACATATGCGATGTGTGTGAAGTTGATGCTACATGTGCCTGATCGGTGCTGCCACACACACTTGGTCCAGGATCATCGGCTTTATTGAACACTGGACACACGCACAAGCACACACATGCGCGCGTTTGTGGCTGAATTTCCCGCTAAAGCACAGGAATGCTGCTACAAAAAGAGCGCGCGTGTGTGTGTGAATGCTGTAATGCGTATTGAACGCTGGACTGAACGATATTGAACTGTGACCAGATGGACAATATTGAACTGTGACCGGAGTTTGGAATTTGTTCTGCTCTCGTTCAGTCTTGGATGTGTAGTCATGATTAGAGACCTCAGAAAATAGTGCAGAATATTAAAAGGATTGTGGCAAGGTTTTCAGAAAATTGCTAAATGCGCGTATGTTGTTAGGTGGAATATTGCAGAACTAGGAAAAAGTTGCTAATGGCGACAAAATCTTGCCAGATAGGTATGCATTTCGCTCTCATTATTTTATTTATGCATTTGCATTTCAGAGTAATATAATTTAATAAATTTTGATTGTTTTGCTCAAATTTAGTGAAAATAAGTACGGTAAAAAACTCAAAATTACCCAAAAACTCAAATACCCAACTGTACCTTTCTTTTCAAGCTTCTACTCTGCCTATCGCCTTGCCTTGCTTTCTTCTATACTCGACTCTGTTCATTCTTGGTTCACTGCTAATCGCCTTCAAGTCGATCCTACTAAAACGGAATGTCTTGTAATTGGAACCCCTCAGCAACGTGCCAAACTCCTATCATATCAATTTATATATCCTCTATTCTATTCTAAGGCACCGCTTTAACTCCCACTGACTACACTCGAAATCTTGGTGTAATGGTCTCTCTTTCAAAAAACACATCTCCATCTGCAAAATCTTGTACTACCACGTTCACCAGATACGACAAGTGAGATCTTCCCTTGATACAAATTCAACTATTATTCTACCTAACTCGTTAGTCTCCTCAAAATTAGACTACTGCAACTCGCTTTACTTCGGTCTTCCACAACATCCTTGGATAAAGATGGACGCTTCATAATCATCAACCCTCATATCTATTGGAACTTCTCACCCCGTATATCCCGTCCAGAAACCTAAGATCCAGTGACAAGCATCTCCTTACCACACCTGACATTCGTTCTGCAAATGGCCGTCGCTCAATCAGTTTTGCTGCACCTACAATTTGGAACTCACTCCCCCTCCCACTACGCTCGTGTTCAAGCCTCCCTTTGTTCCTTTCCGGTCTGAAAACGCATCTTTTCCCCCCGTAAATGTACTTTTTTTCCCCTAACAGATGAATGGTATAACTGACCCGGCCTTTGCTCCACCTTCTCCTATCCTCGTCTGGCTTTCCTAAATGACATCTGCATGATGCTCATGACGAGGGGAGGTCCCCGGACTATAAATCCAGTATTATTATTATTAAAATTATGGCAAAAGAATTTGAAATTTAATCCAAATTGTTTCAATATTGGGAAAATTGCGGAAATTGCTAAATATTGCGCAAATTGCAGGGGATTAACAGAATTGTGATATTGCGTGCAATATTGTGATCGCAATTTCTTGAGGTCTCTAGTCACGATAGTAGCCAACTCTTTAGCTGGCGTCTGGGCATTTCTAAAGAAAAATTTACAACTCTATTTTCTCCCGAAATACAGGTTTTCTTTACTTGGCGTCGTGACGGGCATCCGGCTACAAAAACTATCTCCGGCAGTCCTCATGAGGGCGTAAAACGTCTGACCCGTATGAAAACATGGCACAATGGATAACAAAAAAAGGTGGAACCCTTGTTTTTTTTTAGGAATTATATTAAATAAGACTAACATAACATAACACTAAAAATAGAAATCCAGGACGCACTTGATATGATCTGTTATTTTAGTTAGATAGTTGTCGTAGTTGACGCTGTAGTGGCCTAGTTGCATGCTGATCATATTCCGTAATTTATCAAGAATAGGTTCTGCTGTTTGTTATTATAAATCGTGTTGCTTTGTCGCCCTTTGACTTGATCGTACGTAAATACAAAGGATTTATATGACGTTAAATTTGACATCTCTCAGTCTATTAACTGCTTGTTGCACGACCTCGATTTAACTGCGATTTAATTTTGTAGTCCGAATTAATCAATGGAAATCTATGAGAGAATTGTATCGAATAATTTGATTGGCAAGTTCGGACCACAAAGCTAAATCGAACTTAAATCGAGGTCGAGCAACCAGCGGTAAGTTTTACATCAAATCATTTTTTAAATCAGATTAATTAGCTGATATACTGTAAAACATGAAGTTTTAGCTGGATGATAATTTGGAGGTTTCGCATGAACTGCCATAGGGTGTGGTTATGAATTCTTCCTTATAACATCCAGGCTCGCTCAAAAATACTGTATGAAAATTTATTTCCAAATAGTCACTTGTTCATAATCGCACGCCATACAGTATACAGTGAACAGAACAAATAATTGACACAGAAGCGAGAAAAAGATCAATGCGTCCAATCCGCAACGCTAACATCACAACATTGTGTGTATCGAAGTCAAACATTAAACGCTCAATAGTTAGACAGAAACATTGCACACATTGTCAGTTTTCTATCGCCGTTCACTGCGATACATCCGACCATCAATCGCAAGGTAAACTGCAACTATAGCGGTACCAAATGCCCTCATCCATAAACAGTTTAGTTGTGATAAAACATGCGTATCGGTACGACTGCTTCTTATGAAACGGGTGCAGTGCAACCGCTCAGCCTTTAAAATCGCATAGGCCTACGCATCGTCGCTCATATTTACGCGTAATGCTACGCCAGCCCATTTCAAAGTTTTAGGCGGGAATTTGCATCTAACCATCATTTTTTGCTTGTGCTACGCCTACTATACTTCTCCATATTACTGTAAAACATTAAATTTTTGCTTGCATGTTATTTTTGCCGTTTCGCCTCTCAGAAATTTAGCTGCACTTAATTTTCACGTTTTTGAGGACCGCCCGTTATATAAAGCTTCTACAGCTTTATTTTGCTGCATGTAATTTTTGCGAGTTTTTCCGATTCGCAAAATTCTCATCTTTTACAGTAATTACATGTAGACAGAAACGTTCTGTATGTTGTCAGTTTCTCTATCGCCATTCACTGCAATACGTTCAACAAACTGTCATAACGTAAACTGCAAATACACCACCATCGCATGCCCTCGCTAACAAGTCAGAACACTGTCACCAAGCATCAAGATTTCTCTTCTCATCAGATAGTCGATATCAATAGTCTCTCGCAGCAATACGATTTGGATATCGCGATGACACGACCCAGTTTCGACGCAGCTCATTCGAGGTCATCCTCGCTCATGATGTGCGCGCCCATCTGTGAGCTGTTAGCACTGCTCGCGACGCGCTGCAACAACACAACACAATGATATCATAAACATTAACACTTGAACTTAGCTAAAAGTATTGTAAATAGAATAAATAGGATTTTAAATTGCATTTTTTATTATTTTTTTATTATGCCTATTTTTGACAATAATTGATCCAACAGTTTAGCCACGGTCTAGGATACTAAGCCATCTCTTATATGATTGAACATATAGCATATGAATTATATAATTATTAAAAACTATAAATTAATTATCAATATTTGTATTAGCTTACGACTTCATTAACAGACTGTATAAAAACTCAATCCGAACTACAAAAATGGATAGATAAAAAATATTAAGTACTGCTATTAGCAATAATAGATGTAGGTCTATGATTTCACATTGGCTCACCACAAAATAATTTTATTTGACAGCTCTCAAAATTTAATGGATTCTGACCAATCATATCGCAGAAATTTTGAATAACAATTTTAAAATTGAGTCTTAAGTCAGGTCTTAACTCAGGTCTTAAATCAGGTCGGCTGTTGAGTGTTGGCACAATCCAGACAATGAACCCTGTTCAACTTTATACACTCGGATCAAGATAACGAACTTGGCAATCTCCCATTAATTTTTGGTGCCGTGTGCGCCAACAGCTATATAACTCGTGCAGCCCTTCTAGGCTAAATTCTTCAAATCGTAGTCCAAATTCTTTGACAATGCCTGCTAAACTGATGCAGCAAGGACCTGGGCACTCAGAAAAAAGGATAGAGAAAGAATTAAGGCCTTTGATTTGAGATCTGGGTTTGGAGGAGAACGGAGAAAATTAGCTGGACAAAGAAAAGAACAAAAGAGGAGGTGTTGGCGAGAGTTGGGAGAAAAAAGAGCACTACTGAACATCATTGTGCAGAGAAAGAAAAACTGGATTGGGCACGTAGTGAGAGGGGAGGGATTGATGAGAGAAATACTGGAGGGAAGATTGGAGAGCAAGAGGACGAGAGGAAGGAAGCGGGTGGGAATGATGGATGAATAACTGGAAAGAAAATCGCAAGGAAGCACGAAGAGAATGGCGGAGAACCGCCAGGTGTCGAGAGGTTGGATGCCAGGGACCTTCCGTTTGGTAGTGCACTAGAGAGAGCTAAACTGAACAGAGCAGCAGACAAGTGGTCAGGATCGTTACCTTGCCGGCGATGGGCAGCTTGAGGAGCAGGAGCTGGAAGACCTGCGGCGGGAGGGACTGCTGCAGCACCTGCAGCAGCTGCTGCGGCTGGCCGCACACTGCCACTGCGTTGCTGAGGTGTTCCACGCCATTCTCTATGTCTCCTGGGCACCGACGCAACACACAGACATGAGAAGCAGCACTAAAGGTCGACTACGTCTGGCAAGGAGTACAACAATCTATTTACGCACACACTCCATTTACACACCGAGCTTATTTTTTTTTTGTACAGTAAAATATATTTTATATCGCACACAGCACACACACTTTATATTACATTAACAAACATTTTAAAACATGCATTATATACATTTATATTACACACAGCGAGGCGCTGTGGTGTAGTGGCCAAGGCATCGGATGAAGAGTCCAAGACACCTGGATTCAGGTCCCCGCGCCGGCAACTAAGAAACCATGCGTTACACCCCTCACCAGGGCGCAAACTTCTGACCCAAGTAAAAACATGGACATTAACACAATGGATGTCAAAAAAACACGATTAGTTCGTATGGCATAGTCAAATATATTTTATAGTTTATATCATTTGTAGTAAGTGAAGCATATGAGTGTTGCAGTACCAGTGGCCAGCAGTTCCTCTCCCAGCTGGACTTCTTGTAGGAAGAACCTCTGCATCGACTCTGAGTCCTGCAGGTCTGGAATCTGTACAACCAATCAGAGCTTCTGGAATCTGTACAACCAATCAGAGCTTCTCGAATCTATACAACCAATCAGAGCTTCTCGAATTTGCACAACCAATCAGTCTCTAGAATCTGTACAACCAATCAGAGCTTCTCAAACTGCAAAACCAATCAGAGCTTCTCGAATCTGTACAACCAATCAGAGCTTCTCAAACTGCACAACCAATCAGAGCTTCTCGAATCTGTACAACCAATCAGAGCTTCTCAAACTTGAATCAAATACAATAACTCACTGACAGGCTCATCATAGCCCAAGTATAGTTCACTACACAACATAGTACAGAATCTCTATTAGAAAAGCCTTTATAAGGCCCTTTATAGAAACGAAATTATATTAACTGCCACATGCAACGTAAGTATATACAGGGTGCGTAAAAAAACAACAACCCCCTAGCGAATTCGCGATAACTCGGCCAAAAGTGAATATATTTCC
>JAQIWG010004750.1:0-15522 GCA_034695025.1 Chamaedrilus cognettii | reverse complement strand
GCTTTTATTTGTTACAACCCTGGCGCGATATGACCTTTCTGTGTCGAAGCGCCGTTAAACAACACTCAATCAATCAACTAGATTTTAAGTGTTTGGTGTGTCAGGCTGTGCTCTGTTCTCAAGCCACCTCGTTGATAGAATAACCATGATTTTTAGCTATCCATCAGCATCAAAACTCCTGTCAGTAACAATTGTAGGTACTTATTGTGCACTCTCTGGGAAGCAATACTCACCTCCATTCATACCATAATCTACGATTAGTTTGATGACTCGGCAGAGGGTGAACTCCTCTTATATAACATCAAAAATATATAAATAAAATTAAGAAATAACGCAACGCCAGCAGAAGAGTTTAATTATATACGGGCATAATAGAGTTAACGTCCATAATCATAAATAAATTTGACTCACCAGACTATGCAGACAGCATAGAAGACCGAGGATACACTTCGCATATCTCACCCTCTTCACACCCTCATATCCCCGTCGACAGTGGTCCCAACCCCATCCCATCGACGCAGGAAGTTTTCATTTGCCCCCCCCGCGCATTTCTGTCCGGGTGGAAACGATTCGTGGCCTTGACGATATCTCGGCGAAATTACGGGCATAAAATGAAAAAGGGATATAATAAAAAGAGTAAAAATTTTAAGACCCACAATAAGGAGCAGAGCAGCGGTTTAAGCAGCTCTCGGAACCATTTTCATAAGCATCACAACCATGATAAACACCATACGATTTGAAACTGGGTAGGGAATATGTCAAAAAGGGATTGCGTAGGTCCGGTAAGCTAGTATGAAGATGGGACATTATCACTAGATTTTCAGTAGCCCATTTATATTCAATAACAGAAGGATCGGTCGGAGGAAGTCCAAGGATAACATAAAGCGCAATGTCCAAGCGAGAAATGAGGGGCAGCAAAACGTCTGTGCAGAGAATGGATAATTTTGCCGGCAAAACCTTTGTGAGTTTAGTAAAAGGAATATGACCTATAGAGTGTTCAATGGCACATCTATATGCTGTTACAATGTCAGGTAGTTTATAAGAGTTCGGGCATAGATTTTGTGATTGGGAATATAAAAGAAAATAAGGAAAAGTTTTGAGCCGGTAGGTATCGCTATGTCGGTGAAAATAGTGTCTGTCAAGGTCCACGGCCGACACCCAGCCATCTTTTATGTACCTGCAAATTAAAACCACTTTAAAGCAACAACAAAAAGATTGGATATAAATATATTTTATTATAATTCTTCAAACGAATACAGGTTAAAATTTTGAATTGATCCTGAGTGCATTTATTCAGATCTAGAATTTTTCCAAAGGCCTGGATATTTCAATTTTCAACTTCCTATTATTAGACCATCATCGCCGTTGACTCGAATGAAACTGGCGGCGACGCTTAGGATTTGGATAATAGAACGAATTCGGTTGGCTATAACCTCGAGACGATATGTTGAGCTACCCGCCGGGTACACTGCAAGCACCGTTTTGATTATCATATTTAAATTTAAAGGACGAGGAAAAAGCAAAATCCAACGTGCCAAAAGGGCAGGATCAGGATCCCAGTTAGGGGTACATTCCAAAAATGGAAATCCCGATTCATCATAGGCCCACGCATCCTTATAGCATAACGTAAGCGGCACGTCGGGAAGTGAAGTAACGGGAACAGTAAGTTCTGAGGCAGTATCATTAACAGTAGGGGGATTATCGTTCATTTCTGAATCAGCCGCATGGTCCACATCATAGATAAGAGAGATAGGGGACGTGGCAGTCTTTTCGCAGTTCACAAGTAGGGACGCCAAGTTTGATGACATGGTAGATGTAGCTGCAGTAGTCGAAGTAGATGTCGAAGCTATCGACCCCGAGCTCAAAGCTCGACGCTTGGACATGTTGCTGCACAACCATTACAAACGTATAATAGACGAATTGACATTTCATCATGTTATGATGCTATTAGATTTTGTTATTTTCTAAAATCTAAATGTCTCCAATATTTTCATAATAATTATTATCAAAATACAAAATTTTTATACTTACATAGAGGACGAGGAGCAGAAAGTTTGTAGAACGCGTGATGCTAGTCCCGAGGCTCGTTCGGGGGCCCGCGCAGGGCCGCACCCGAAAGGGGTCGACGAAATTCAGGGGCAAATGCAACGCCGCAACCAGGATTTAGAAGTGTCCGAAATTTTTTCAACGAAATGTCAAACGTTTGTAGGCCTACACAGGGCCGCGCAAAAGTCAAATTGTTCGCAATTCAAATTTCAAAAGCCTACGCAGGGCCGCGCAAAGTGTTCTCGAAAGTCATCAAAATGTTTTTCATTTTCGACGCATTTCCACTGAAAAGCTATACGCAATAAAAATCGATTGTTTTCAAGTTGCATTTATTTTCTTAAAATATGTTTCTAAAATTTTAAGCTAACTTTCGCGTAAAAATTTTAGAAAAAGCTCCCTAGAAGTCTCCGCCAGATTGGGGCTGATGGCAGGAGGCGGGGGTGGACCACTCAGATGGTCGGGAGGAGGGCTTGCAAAGTGCTGCTCAGTTCGATCGTGATGTCTCTGAAAGATGAGCAAAATTTGAAATGGTCGATCATTCAAATTGTAGCAATTTGCTATCCAATGCCGTATTTGAGACCAGATCCCGTTAGCTGAGAGGTTTGCAAGCATAGGGCCTATGCGAGCAAAAATAAAAGTACTAGAAGCGTGCGTGAAGTGTGTGTGAAAATTGCACTGAATTGCAATGCTGCTTGAAAGGTTGCACGTGGAGGTTTTGTGTGTTTGGTGATGAATACTTTTTCATGCTTTCCCTTCTCATTGAAGCAGGCCATGCCTCTTCAATGGATATCAATCTGTGGATATCAGCAACTATTTTGTTCGGATTCACTAACAGCAATTGTTTTGCTCGGATTACTCCAAACAAATGAACTTTCAACTAGCATCTGTTTTTTAACAACTATTTCTTCGGATACACTCTGATCAAAATCCATTAATCAGTCCGAACAAATGTCTTTGTTTGGATTACTGGTATCATATACTGCCCTCTCCCTTACTGAACAACATCCTCTTTTATCCTTGTCCAAGCCGTCAAATTCCGTGGCTCTGCGTAGTGCGTACATCGATGTGAAAAGTGAGTTGGTCTGTAGCTCGAGTGCGCTGTAGAGGCCCTGGATGATAGGAGCAGTTTGATCAAATCGGAGAGAAGAAATAGTCCTTGGAGAACGCTTGATCTTCCAAAACGCGGTAGCAAAAGGAGCTTGTCCATGAGCGTAGGCAAGCTTCAAAATACCATGTATCAAAATATATGTAGTATCCTTTGTGCAAGGCTATTCTTTAGGTGTGGTGTCATAACTATGACGTCACGCCCTGCAGCGCAACAAATGTTTGTTGCACTGCAGATGCAGCTGCTATCCGGCTGCTGCGTCCCATGCTGCGCTGAGTGGGCGAGCTACAGCTGGGCCGGATAGAAACTGCACCGACGACACGAGAGCTACAGCTGGGCCGGATAGAAACTGCACCGACGACACAAGAGCTACAGCTGGGCCGGATAGAAACTGCACCGACGACACGAGAGCTACAGCTGGGCCGGATAGAAACTGCATTGAGGGTATGTCATTTATGGTTAATATTAGTTATGTTCATATTAATTAATATTATCAATTTTGTTAGATTATGACGTAGTCAGGAATCATTTTAATAATTACTGTAAAACATTAAATTTTCGCGTGCATGCAATTTGGCGAGTTTTGCGAATTGTCTAAAATCGCGAAAATTACATGAGCGAAAATAAAGCCGTATATAAAGTCTAAGCTATATATATAATGGGCAGTCCTCAAAAACTCTTAAATTAGGTGCAGCAAAATTTCTAAGCTCTTGCAGAATTGCTAAAATAACATACAGCTAAATTTTATGTCTCACGGTACTGTGAAGTCAGTATCACGTTTCAATAGTTAATTTTTTGGCTGCAGATATCTGACTAATGTTTAAATTTTCTTGACGCATTAAATTTACTTCCATCTAGGTCATAGTTTGCTATATTGCCGATTTGTGCAATTTAGTAATTTTGCACTTTTTTCATCGTAGAGGCATTACTATTGCCAAGTCAATTCAAAAGTAAAATATGTAATGCTAATCGGAATTCGATTGGATTCCATATTGTTCATGCTGTTCCATCTGCAGGGTAAGGTTTGACGCTTAAGGTTTTGCAAAGTTGTCGAGTTGGTGCTTAATATTGAGTTGCGATAATGTTCACATAAATTTTTTTTTTACAAATTAGATCGCTGCAAATTCGATCTGCGATCAGCTGGACTGTTATCAGCTTCAACTTCAACTTCTCTACTGCACTCCACCCTAATGGATGATTATTTGCAGGGCTGACAAAATTATGCATCTTTGCCAAGGGCGCACGAAGTGACTCAAAATCTTTTGCCGCGGCCGGGGTTTGTACCCGACTCTCTGCCACATTTGCAATCCAAGTCTGCGACTTGGACCACTCGGCCACAACGCTTCGCCTTGATCAAATCATAACCAGTGAATACTACCTGTTCATAAATTATTCATGCAGTACATGTTCAACTTCATGTCCGATGATGCCGTCAGTGACTTGACAATTTTACTAGGGACGCACGCTGTCTATTTCGGTATGGTGTCATTTATTTTATTTTTATTTGACACTCTCATGCATGTTGCCGTGTAGGAATTTTATCCGAGTGACTTTTACATCACTTTTTTTCGACTTTGTATAACTTGCTATGAACAGTGGCGTTTATAGTAGGGGGTGGGAGAAGGGGTAGGGTGAGCTTAGGAGGGTTTGGACAGTTTCAAGCCCCTCCAAGTTGAGTGAAGCCAAGTCCATTTAAATATGAATTGACTTTATCAGATGAGGGTTTGAGGGTGTCAACTGTTCAGCCCCCCCTGTTTGGGTTATAATTACTCAGTTACAATTAAGGCAAGATCTTCAAAGCTTTTTGTTCTTTTTGTGATGGAAGTTGGCCTGTATCTGAGCTTAAGGGTCTCTTTAAACCATGCATATGTTGCATGCAATTTTGCATGCAACCGTATTAAGGCGGACGGACGATCATTGTCACGACAACGATTTCCTTAACTGGGTTTCTTGCACGGCTTGTTCCTTGATCGGATTTTATACATGCATGAAACCCAGTTAAGGACATTTTGCATTGTAATTCTCTTAACATGGTTGCATGTAGAATTGCATGCAAAGTTGCATGAAAAATATACATCGTCGAAAGAGACCTTTGTTGTCAAAAATTAGTAATAAGTCGTGTTGAAAAATTGAATGTATAACATAATTTTAGTACCCCCTGCCCCCCCCTGTCGCGAGTTTAGCAGGAAATGATCATATAAATGTGTCTGTTAGCACCCTCCCCTCCCCCGCTCTCGAGTTTCCATCGAGAATGAATGGCCATTTCTTTGAGAGCCCAAGGCCCTTGAGCCTCCCCATTTGTCGAATGCTGGAAGCGCTTAACTTGGCAAGTTTCTAATTGTTTCTGTTTTGTTACAGCTGATGCTGGGGCCTGAGGACGGATGTCAAGCCTGACGCTGTGTTCAGTCGTCGAGATCAAGTCAACCGAGCGTGGAGACATCCGTACAAATCATCCAAGCATGATGACATTCGTACAAACCGCTCCTTCCTTAATCGCCTCGCACCACATACACAACAAGCTCTGGGCTGCATACATTCTCTTTTTACCCCAGTCTACAGGGGGTCATTTTGCTATTTACAGGCGTAGATGGGGTATGGATGTAAGTAAAGATTTGAGAGGCAACATGCAATAACACAGGATGAGCCAAAAACGACTCCCTTGGGTTTTGTACGTATAACCAATGTTCCGTTTAAGATGCACGGCTGCGCGCAGATTTCAGAGGTGCCGTGCTGAGAAAATTGAACGCGCCGCGCAGAGAAATGGTTTTGCTAAAATAAAATTCTGCAAGGCTGTTTATAACTTGAAGCATAGCTTTGTCGATACAACCGTGTGAGCATCGTACGTGTGAGCTTATTATACTCAGAGTGAACGATAGCAAGCAGTGTAGCTGAAACATGTTTATGAAGCCGACACGGACAATGACTGTTAAGAATGGCTTCAATAATCTCTGTCAGCAGCCCCCCCCCCCCGCTCAAACATCTTGAAACTGTGTTAATTGTCCAAATAGGCCGCCACACAGAAATGACGTTACTGTTTTTCTCTGCACACACTTGTAAAATGAGAAGGAACATTGCGTATAACTAATGCAATTTGTATCGTACGAATGTCAAATTTTACACGCACAATTAGCCGTGTATTATCAATATTTGTAGCGAGTTTGATGACATTCTGTCGAATAGTTTCAAAGTTGTGAGCTTTTGAAATTGACTACCCCTTCGCTTGTCTACAAAAATGATGTCGTTGTGTGGCAGACTGCTAATCGCTGGTTCTTGTCAATACAGATTTTGGCTAAGTAGCCAATTTCCTGGATAAATTTCATCATCGTGTTGGGCTACTGACTTCCGAAATATTGCTGAACTGTAAAAACGCTCCCCCATGCAAAAGCCAAAAAATTCGTAAGTCCAATAGTCATCATTTCAATACTAGGACAAAGACATGATTAGCATACATCAATAGCTCAGAACTTTTACACTATTACACACGACGATGCTCGATTAGACAAAAGCATTTCCAATAATTGATGATGTGTGCAAAATTTTGTCGCGATAGAAAAAAAATTACGGCTTTTTTTTACGAATCTTTTATTTATTTTGTGTGTCCTACCCCTGCAAGCCAAAGAGCGAGACGTTTTTAGACGTTTTGTGACAATTTCTAGCAGGTGCTGATCATCATACTGTTCTAACTTCTTCGGTATAAAAGTATTAACTTGGAAGTCTGTTGAAGGGCTAAGGTCTATGAAAGATCTGTTTTAAATAAGATTTTGACTTAGGGCCTGTTGTTCAATGTAGAGTTATTTGAACCATAGTTGAATAATCCAGGATTATTTGAATAACTACAATATTGGTGAATTATTCAAACGATCCTGGATCTAATTTGTGAGATCTGATTGGATCGTGACGTCATTTTTGTTCTATGATTATTTAAAACCAAATAACTCTCGATTGAGTAACTGGGCCTTAGTGGCACTGTATTGAAAGATGCATCTGTCGTTTTGCATTATACATTAATGTTACAAGTATGTTCTGTTACACATGTACATTGTAACTTGTACTATGTAAATTAGCTATAGCCTGTTAGCTAACTATTGCCTAGTCCTCAAATTTAATGACTTTCTTTAATGAAGCCTAATAAAGATTGCTTGAATCACAACGCTATCATTATAATATTTATGAAGCAACCCGTGTCAAAAATGCGCAACCAAATAAACTGGTGCACAATTGTAAACGCAGACAAGTTACAACTGAGCCAGCAAGTATTGCATACGGCTAACGAAAATGTCACAAAAATGTCAATTAACAGATTTTTAAACTGAACCGGTGATTTCAATCGCATATTTGTATCTTTAAATTAATATACTTCAATATGATACTGATATGTTTCGATATCATACTGTCTTGCAAAACTAGTCCGCCATGCTTTTAGTTGACACTTGCAGCAAGATCTAGATTTCGCAGACTTGCAGATTTTTTTGCAGTTTTTCCATCAAGTGTTAGAATTTTAATCCATGATAAATATAAAATATCCAATCACATGGTGTTAAATTAATCACCTATCAAGCTTTCATTGTGCTCATTGGGTATGATGACGTCATGACCTAGAATTTAACTTTTACACTTGATGAAAAAAACGGGCCTAAGAGGTTTAATTACTAAACAAAAAGGCACACGGAAATGGGTCATTTAATTACAACAGCAAAAAGGTTAAATCAAATTCACCATTAAAATTCGATCAAATATAGGGCTCCAGGACATGCCAAAAAAAGTTTTAAGACGAGATATGTGTAAACATTGTGTAGCTGAGAGTTGAGGATGAGAGTTGAAAGTTGAGGATGAGAGGTGGGAGTTGAGGATCAGAGCTGAGAGTTGAGAATCAGAATTGAGTTTTAAGGATGAGAGTTGAGAGTTGAGGATGAGATCATGAGAGCTAGTAGATGAAGATGAGATCATGAGAATTGAAAGTTGAGAGTTGGGGATGAAAATTGAGAGGTGAGGATGAGAGTTGAAAGTCGAGAATGATAGCTGACAGTTGAGGATGGGAGTTGAGAGTTAAGGATGAGAGTTGAAGAGTTGAGGATGAGAGTTGAGGATGATAGTTGAGGATGAGAGTTGAGGATGATAGTTGAGGATGAGAGTTGAGGATGAGAGTTGAGAGAGGACGATTTAATGAAGGATTAATTTTCCAGTTGACGAAGACTTGATACTTGATTATTGCTTATTGATGCATGAAACGAGTTCATTGTCGCATGTAAGTTTCGAGTTAAGTTTGGGTCGGCGGCGCGCCAACCAAATGTCTGCGGCGGCGGGGTACGAATATCGGTGGCGCGGCCAGCGCCGGGGTCCAGTCATACCCTCAGGCAAAGTTGTTCTATAGTTAACTATTGCTAATCCTAGATCTAGAAAAATTCAATCACGAATAGAAAAGTTTATCAGCTTCAATTAGAAGCAGGCTTCTACAATGTTAAACGCATTACGTAACGCATTTTTAAAAAAAGGTAGATTTAAACGTACTGTCGTTGTTCACAAACTTACCGGTGAAATGTAATGTCTGTGCATATCTCCTCGATCGATCGTGCACTTGATTGCTGATAAAGTGATGATGATGATAATACTTTAGCACCACTTGCCAAGGACCGCGTACAAAGTAGAGAATTCGCCCACGGGCTATAAAGTACTAGCGCTTTGCCCGTATCGTACCGGATGCAAACTGAGTCCAAGAACTGTAGAAGCGCTGAGCATAAGCATCCGCTGCAGCCTTTGACCAGGCCCGTAGCGTGAGGGAGTGGGATTAACGGCCCCCCTGCTTAAGAATCCCCCCCCCCTACTTCATTTTGTTTGAAATTTCAGCTGTTCAGACACTGCAGGGTCGTGTTGAAAATTATTGTTTATTTGTTAAAATATAAATTGAAAATTGGTTTATCTACTATTTTTGCAATTTATGCTATTGGTAACTTACAATTATTGCAATTTATAGGGTCATAATGATATTTCAAATGGTGGGCACTTAGAAGCCACAGTGACGTTTTGTAATGGGCAGTGTATCAGAAATGTAAGCCTATAAATCATTGCAGCGAATAATGCTGAACATGTCCTTGTACCAATGACAAGAGCGGAAGGGCGAAGCTACTTTAAATAAAATGTGCATCCTTATCAATGCCTACATAGTAGCAGAGACGCCAGAACGTTTTTATGAGTGTGGGGGGCTAAGCTCCAAATTTACCCCTCCAGTCTAAACTCAGAGCGGGAAGAGGGGGGTGCGGTCAGAAACTTTTCTTCAAAAAGAGCTCTAAAAATCGGAGTTTTTCGCCGCATCCGCTACTTTTCTAGGGTGCTGACAGCGGAAACTCCCTGAAAAAGCTATCGAAAATCTGGTAGGGGGGGGGGGGGGGATAGGAATAGCTGCGTTTGCCATTTTTCAGGTGTACTCTCGTAAAATCCATCTGGTCAACCTTGTGCGCTTTTTGGGAATTAATTAATTGGCAAAAATTAAGAAAATCGAAAATAAATCGATTTATGTTTTTGATTTAAATGATTTAAATACCTAATCTTGTTTTAGGGCTCGGGTGATCGGCAGATTTCCTAGCGGTGGGGATCGTCAGATTTATTTTGAATGTCATTACTTTAGTGATTGTTTTATTACCCCGGCACTGCTGTGGTATTGTTTTCAGGTTGGTTTAGCGTGCGCTGATGAAAGCTTAGGCCTAGACTATCCTCCGAAGGCCTAATTGTTCAATAGAGAGATATTTGAATTATCTAAAATTATTGTATTAGTTCTCCGAATAAATCTCGATTGAGCAACTGGACCTTAGGGCCAATTGTTCGATCGAGAGTTGTTTGAATAGTCTCAGATCTATTTTAGAATCGCCAATAATGGCGAGTTATTTGAATACGGTATCTCCGATCTAATTCGTGCGATCTCATTGGGTTGTGACGTTATTTTTGTTCTGTGGCAATGCAAATAACGCTCGATTGAGCAACTGGGCATATGTGTTTCAGTTTCAGCGGTTATGGAAAAAACGCCGGGTGTACTTCGGATTGGGACCCGATTCCGGAAAATTCTGAGAAAATTACACATGATCCCCATTAGTGAAAAATTTGGCGGAATTTTTGTGCGAAATGAAACATGAATTTTGCAAAAAATGGAAATAAAATCATTTTAAAAACTCAGAAAATTCTCACCAAATTCATGGATATTTCTCATAAATTACCTAGGTCAAAAGTGAGATGGGATTTTTGTGCAAAATGAAAAAAGAATTTAGCAAAAAAGATCAAGCATAATCAATTTCTGTAACAAAAATTGGTCAGAAAAAAAAAAAAAAATTCATATACATTCCTCGTAAATTATAGGTCAAACCTGAGGATGCCTTCGGTCGCGTTCGACCGCGTTTGATTTGATTCATTTTTAATGGTCAGCCTAACGTCCGATTGGTCTAACTTTAGCCAACAACTTCTCTAGTCTCTACAATAACCCAGGGTTCTTCAAAAAATTATTCTGATTTATAGCATTTATCCTAATTGAAAACTTTGCAGACTGGGAATGAAGAATAATTGGCTTGCAGCCCAGAGCTTCCCAGGTGAATCGTAAAAGACGACTAAAGAAGGGGAGTGATTCTGTGCCGGCTCTCTTGCACAGAACCAGACTGTATAGCCCTTGTGTTCTACACACGGTCACTAAACTACAACAGACAAAACAATCTGCATTGAAACTTTATTCTATCGGCTACTGTAAAACCTGAAATTTTTGCTGCATGTTATTTTCGTGGTTTTTCTCTCAAAAATTTTGTTGCACTTAATTTTTGCGTTTTGAGGACTGCGCATTAAAATAGTTTTGGCAGCTTTATATTTGCTGCATGTAATTTTTGCGAGTTTTCTCGATTTTTGAATTTTGCGAAAATGACATGCACACGAAAATTTCATGTTTTAGAGTATTGAAGTCGGCTAGCTATTGTGTGAAACAACTAGCCTAAATAGCTCAAGCTATGTATCAACATTGAAGCATGCAATCCACAGCTTCAGCAAGAAAAGTTGACATAAACTTGGTGTAACTTTCAGTATAGTTTATGAATTTTTATCGTAACTTTACGTGTAAAACTCTGTTGCAGATTGCCGACCATCTGACATCTGCGATGAATTCCATCGAGTTGGTAGCTCCCTCTACGGACTCTTCTCTTCCCAGCAGAATCGTGACGATACAAATTCAAAGACCTGCGGCCTCCAAGGCCCCGCTACTCTGTGGTCAAGTGCAGGGGACCAGGCAGCAAGGCTGCTCCTTACTGAAAGGCCCCCTGGTTCAAAGTGGAGTCAGTGCTGTTGAACTTGGAGATGCTGGGCTCAAGGGAGTCGTACTTCAAATTCAGGACTCGGGGGCCCCGGGGGAAGTTGAGGACAGGGTGTTTAGTGCCCCCCTGCCGTCCGGTGACAGCGTGAAGAGAGTGGGGGATATAACACAAGGGGATTTTGTGTCAAAGGTTCAATCACACAGCGAAGACCTTCAGAAGAAAGTTGAAGTTCGGAAACCTGCAGCCACTGTTGGGAAGAATCATTCTCCGTCGAAGGAGATCCCGAAAGCTGCGTCTAATGTGATCTCTCCTTCTTCCGCTCGCGATAGCAGCCTCTTAGGGAGTTTTCATTTCCATAAATCCTCCGCTTCTGTCGTCAAATCGTCGCGAACCAGCCCTTCCACTATTTCCGCTCCACCCAAGAAAAAACTTCTAGTCAAAAAGACTCAGACGCCAGAAATTTGCGACGCCACGCCATCACCAAGAACTCTCCCCCCAAAAAAGGCTTTCAGATCCCTCCCAGCCACACACCCCACCTTGGAATCAAACACCCCTGTAACTTCATCAGCAACCAAATCGCCCCCGCGTAACGGAAAAGTTTCGCAAATTGCCGCACGAAATTCCTCCATTTGGCCCAAGCCCCCAGCTTCAAAAACCTCAACTGCGGTGACCAAATCCCCAATTCCTCCGAAACCTAAACCCACGATTCAAGCTGCTCCCTTGACGAAGGATGGAACGGAAGGATGGAATGGAAGGGTGAAGGATGCCTGCAGGCAGCCGGAGGTCGGGAAAAAAAACGAGTTTCTGGCGGCGATGGCGGAGCGATTTGTACGCAGTCGCGCTGAGTCGTTTCTGTGCGATACGGTGGTGCTGACGCGCGACGGTGTGGCGCTCAAGGCGCACGCCCTCGTGCTGAGCGCGACCAGTTCCGTGCTGCACGCCGCGCTGCAGGCCGACGCAGGTACTTGTAACAGTATGCGACCCCCTGCACACTGGATTAACGAATAATTGTCTACAGTCCAGAGTTCCCTGGGCTAGTTGTAAGGGGCAACTTAACAAGATGCTTGGCCCGAGGCACTTGACCAGACTAAGAGTATTGGTACTGCACAGTACACAAGGTCCCTAAACTTCCAAAACCAACAGGCCGACGCTGCTATTTGTGACAATAATCCACTCCTGCGGACTGGGGTGAAAAGTTAATATGCTGGCAGTCCAGAGTTTTCTGTGCAAGTCAAAAGGGGCGACTTAAGAAGGAGCGTTCTGTGCTTGGCCCCGGGGCACTGCACCGGACTGTAATAGTCACTACTACACACGATCCTTTCTGGCTCCTTTCACACACACACACACACACTTTCTACACACGTTCCTTGCTTCCTGCAAGTCTGAGAACAAAGAATTGATTTGCAGCCCAAAGCTCCCCGGGTGAGGTCGTATAAAGCGATTATTTTTGCTGCTTGCTATTTTGGTTGTTTTGCATCTTAGAAATTTAAGTGCACTTAATTTTAACGTTTTTGAGGCTTGCCCATTGTAGCTGGTTTCTGTAGCGTTATTTTTGCGCATGTAATTTTTGCGAGTTTTACCAATTCGTGAAATTACCCAAATAAGATATACATGTAAAAAAAAATTATTTTACAGTATTACACAGAGTCATTGAGCCTCTAAAACTGTTCTGTGTTGATACGCAGGCTATTGTACAATTCTTTGTTCTATGTTGATCCAGCCAGCGCAGTTCACTACATATCCATCCCGGACGTAGACCATCACGTCATGCAGTCCGCTCTCAATGTCCTCTACACCGGCCGATTGGACGCCGCTCTCGACCCTTCGACCAATGGCAGCGCAGCGCTGCCGACCAATCAGCGCAGGGCTTCGTCGATCAATGAGAAAATAGATGGACAGAGATTGGTGGATGTCCTTAAGTTGCTGTCTAAGCTAAAAGTGGATGTGGGGTTGATGGCTAAATCGACAGACGGCGCTGATAACAGGCAAGGACTAGTAGTTACGATAACTAACTTAACTAGTTACCGCACTTTTTATCGTCTATTCTGTTAATGTCCATGTTTCGCACAGGTTTAGACATATGCGCCCTGATGAGGACTGCTGGAGCTGAGTTTTAACAGCTGGATGCTTTTCCTGGCGCCAACCAAATAAATAATCTGGCATGGGAGTAGCAGCTAGCGACACTGGTGTGTTAAACAGCCTTGCTGAAGGGCCTGTAACGCATGGTTTCATAGTTACCGGCGCCGGGACTTGAACCCTGGTCCTCTGGACTCTCTGTCCGACGCCTTAACTACTACACCACAGCGCCTCGCTGTGAGCAATCAAACAACTGACTTTCGCAATGTTTAACTTAAGTACTTGACCGATGACAATTATTTGTTTTGTGGCTTCAACTATTATATATCGTGGCTCAAAAGTTAAGGACCCAGTGAGTTTCTTCAATAATTGCGAAACGCAATAAGCTTTTTCAATGAAATTGTTACCACATGAACTTGGATCATTGCTTCACATTTCTACCAATTTTTGTTTAATTTAATTGAGCGGTTAAAAAGATATGAGTAGTCAACTTTCACTTACGAAAAAACACATCAACCAGGCTGGGAAACCGCTTACTTGCGATTTGCACTTCCTTTGCCAGTCAATAAATGTTTACGCTGCTGATCTTTGTGATAAGTACAGAATGTTTAAATTTGTCAAACTTCTTGGTTATTCCATGCTTCAGATGTTTGACGTTGATTTTTTCTGACGTGTTTTTGTAACGAGCACCATGCTGCTAAATTGTGATAATTGACAGCGCGCCAGTTTGACGCCCCGCACTTTGTGTCATTCTTCGTTAATACCAGCACTTTGTGTCATTGTTCTTTTATACCACGCTCTTCTACCGTTTCACGTACATGTTGAAACCAAATTTTGCTGAAACATGAAGTGTACATTCATGGATCGTTAAAAATTATTGAATTGGAATATAAAAGAGATAGTTACGACAAAATTGTTGATGCAAATAGCAATTAATCGGTTCCCAGCTTGGTTGTTGCGTTTTTTCGTAGGTCAAATTTGACAACTCGTATCTTCTTAACCTCTTAATGAAATTCAACGAAAATTGGCAGAAATATGAAGCAATGATCCAAGTTAATGCGGTTAACATTTCATTGACAACACTTATTGTGTTCCGTGGTTATTGAAGAAGTTTGTTTGGTCCTTTACTTTTGAGCCACGGTGTAGTATTATAATACTACCTGTGGGCATACAGAGGTGTAGTATGCAATAAAAATTGACAGAATGTGCCATACAAAAATTTCTTATCCGTATCTGGGAGTCTGTCCTTCTGTGATCTTGTTTTCTGGGCGCCATCCTTAGAGTACGTCACGCTGTTAAGGCATTTTTTGACCCCTCTTCTTGTCACACACTGTCCCAAAACACTTACGCCTTCTCCCCTGCCCTCCTTGTCCCTTGACAGAATTTGTTTGCTTGCTTCTCTCGCGAAATACAGATTTAGTTTCCTACTAACTTAATTTAGCATGAGGTCAAGCATGTTAATACCCTCCATTTCCCCTCTTACAAGTTACCATACTAGTTAACCAACAATGCCCCCCCCTTGCCCCCCTACCCCCCTAAGCGTGACATGCTTTATGGATGACCAGGGCTTAGCTTTGAACAGTTGTTGCCATCTCAAAATTCATTTTGTCTCTGCCATGCAGCGTCAGCGCTCAGCCACAGAAGACTACTGCGCCGACGGCTCCTGCAACCGACATTTCCCTGTCTGCTGGAAAATTTCCCCTTGCCAAACTCCCCGCGACTCCAGCGCGCGATGCTATGATCGCGCTGTCTCCGAATTCCAACGAACATACGACACCCATCACGTGCACCAAGTGCGGGTCGTCTTTGGAGCTTGAGGTCTGCCAGCTGATCAGATTAAAGGACGAGATATTCACTGGGAAGGCATCGGGCGAAAGACGAGACGCCTTGATCACTTCCGGGTTGGAGAATCTGAACTTCGGCTCCATTGATGCACTGAACGAACTGGAGAAGGAGATTGAGTCCGAGGAACTGCCTGAGGATAGGAAGCTGTTCGCAGCTATGAGCGCGCTGTCGAGG
>JAQIWG010004749.1:0-15523 GCA_034695025.1 Chamaedrilus cognettii | reverse complement strand
TCGGAAGAGCTGCTGATGGAGAGAGTAAAGATATGGAAAGAAAGTTTGGAAGCGAAGGGACTTCAGGTAAACTTTAAAAAAACTAAGTTGATCAGGTGCAAAGAAAATTTGGGACAAATAATGAGCTCAGAAAGATATCCATGTGGAGTATACAAAAAAGGAGTGGGTTTAAACTCAATCAAATGTTGCAAGTGCAGGAAGTGGATTCACAAAAAGTGTAGTGAAATCAAAGGTGGATTGATCCACTTTTTCAGAGCTCGGTGTGTATCAAGTATCAAGGGTGTGACAACATTGTTAAGACAGAGGAGGAGAAGTATGTGGTGCTTGAGGAGGGGTGTAGCATGGAGCGTGTGAGTTGTTTCTTTTACCTGGAGATATGATCGGTTGCGGAGGGGGAGCAGAGGAAGCAGCAAGGGCCAGGGTGAGAAGTACCTGGGCAAACTTTAGCCAACTGGGATCCATCTTGACAGCAAGGGGTGTCTCATTGAAACTGAAAGGGAAATTCTACAAAATGTGTGCAAAGTACTTTGGTATATGAAAGTGAGACATGGCCAGCAAAGGTGGAGGATCTTCAGAGATTAGGACATTAGACTTAGAGAGGACAGAAAAAGAATGATGGTGAGATGGATGTGTGGAGTGTCATTGAAGGACAAGTGTCAAAGCAAAGATTTGAGAAAACGGTTAGGTGTCATATGTATAACGGACATGGTGAAGAAAGGGAGACTGAGATGGTTTGGACACGTGGAATGCATGAATGAGGAAGACTGGGTATCCGCATGTCGATATATTAAGGTGGAAGGGATCGTTGGAAGAGGGAGGGGGAGGAAAACATGGAAGGAGGTGGTAGAGAGCGATATGAAGGAGCGAGGTATGAATAGAGAGATGGCAAAGAATCGAGAGTTGTGGGGAGTCTCATCGTGAGAAACATCCAACCTGTGTTGACATGGAAAAGTGGGCATAAAACGTAAATGATGATGATGATGTTGCTTGTGATAGGATGATGCGGCGAGTCGTAGACCTGTGAACCTTGACTTGACCTATATCTGCTGCGTGTGATAGGATGATGCGGCAAGCATGAGCAGTCGGAGTGTCGGGGTTGGTTCAGAGGTCGGTGAGCTTGTAGAGGCAACGAATGACGACACTCCACAGCCCTCTGGTACTTTTTGAGTTTTGCACTACCACCATGAGCGCCCCAGGATTATTGATATATAATTGAAAGAGGGACAAGTTATGTCACCCTGAAATTTAATTGAATTGCAAGTTGTGCATGTTTAGGGATATACTTGGCATTGGATCATATTTCACACCAAATTGCTTTACCAAAATGTTTCAAATGTTTTAAGATCATCCACTGTTACTACAGTTGTGTGATGTTCATCTAACACTGATTGGTGTGTGCAGGTCGTCAGAGCCCCCACCTGGAGCGTGAAGTGGGTGGTGGCCCCTCCACCAGCCCCCGACAGTTTGACAAGAGCTTTGGGTCGCAGCTGCTGCGGGGCCCTGATGACTACAGCGACGCAGCAGCGGCAGCAGCAGCAGCAGCGTCCAGTGAGCAGAGTGGGTTTAGGATGGGTCGCTACATGGCCGACCAGGGCGACCGCTCTCAGCGACATGGGGTCGGGGGGGCAGCTAGGAGAAGCACGGGGCCTGCAGGCGTGGGTCCTGGCCTGGGCCCTGGATTAGGTGCTTGTCTAACCCCCAACTCTGGCCTGGGCCTAGGCCTAGCAACTGGTCCGACCCCCGGTGAGCAGCTAGACATCCTGCGCGACTTTGACCCGCTGGGAGGGGGAGGCTGCCTGGACCCGGTCGTCCTCAAGCCTCCCCCGCCCAACGACCAGCGACGTGATGACCCTAGTTCTGATGACGATGAGTCGCGCCTAGTGAAGGCGAGTGGCGGGCTGAACCATGCAGCAGCGCCGGGCGTGGGCGCGGCGGCAGAGTTCCGCTCTAGCGAGTCCGCCGGGTCCATCGGGGAGTACTCCCTGGACCCAGGGGGCAGCGTGGTGGGGGTGATTGGCGCGGAGCAGGATGGTGTGGCGACCCTTGGCAGCTCGGTGTCAGTGGACACCCTGACCTCTGGTGACCTCGAGGGGGGCGTGGGCGGGGGACTCAAGCTGATGGAGCAGCAGAACGAGAAGCTAGACGAGAAGCGCCTATCAGTCTCCGCGCCATTCTTTGACCCGCTCGCAGAGCGCGACGACCGAGGCACCGGCGCCGATCAGGCGCGACCGGCGCAGGACTGTGTGGACCTTCAGAGGGAGGCGCCAGGGGGGGGCGCAGGGGAGGGCAGCAGGGGCGCCGGCGAGGGCAGCAGGGGCGCCAGACCCAAGACCTCGTCGACCTCGAGCATGCCCAAGATATCAGTGAGCCAGGCGCAGGGCAGCAAGTCAGGGGGTGGAGGGGGGCAGGGGGGCGCGAGGGGAGGGAGCAAAGGGGGCGTCCAGGTGCCTGTGGGTGTACTTGTTGGATTTGACGCGTCGAGCAAGGTCAGTTAATTGAGTGCTGCCGCTATGACCTATAACATTACGGCTATGGGGCTTGAGGAGGGTTTGGGAGGAAGCCCCCCAGATCGGCTGTCAAGTCTCCAAATTTTGATCACAAGCCCTAAATCTGCGGTCAAACCGTACATCTGCTGTCAGTTTCGCTCCCTTCCTTGAGAATTCTGCTCTCAAGTCCCCACAATAATTTGCGACTACCTCCCCTGTTTGCGATTTGAGCTCGCAGCAATCTCGTATTTTAACAAATATTGGATTAGCCTCCTCAAATTTGGTTTTCTGAAACTGCCATTGACTAGAATATAGTCACTCAATTTTATTTGAACATTTACAAGCTTTACAATGAGTTGCCAAGCTCTTCTTCTTGCTTCCGCCGGCCGTCACTGCTGACGTTTGGCGCCCTGGCAGCATATTCCAGAATCTTCTTCTACCCTTCCCTGTCCTTAACTTTTCTCATGGTGGCTTTCATCGGTTGTCCAGTCCACTTTACACTATTATCTTGTTACTACTTTATTGGTCTTCCACTTCCTAGCTTCCCCTCTTTTCCTGCAGAACGCTCTTCTGCTTCACGAGGCTATTTCCGTCACTAGCTCCTTAGTGTGTGTTCGAAAACCGTTTCTCGTTTGATAGTGAGACCAAGTAATTCTCATTGCTAAACTGAACTGTACAATGAGGAATTGTTCGAAGACTGCTACATTTGCATGCTGACTTTGTGGGGCTTGTATGTGCATTCCTTTGTAATTGCGAGGGATATTTCATGGTTTCCTAACATTTAATTTGGTCAAATGGTAGCGTTAATTATAGGCCTAGTTATTTTCATATTTTCTTTTTATAAATTAGTTAAAATTACATGTAATAAATGGAGTTTAATGTTCTTACAGGAGGACGATGGTAAACCTAAGAAAGGACTCTTTGGCGTCTTCCGTGACCGAATCAGCAAAGGTCTTTACTTTACCATTCTTCTTAGATGTAGTTGAGCCCTGCTCCATTATTCATTTAGTGCACTTGCAATTGCACGGCATGCTTTTGTGCATTGTATCAGTTCTGTCATTGATCAACCGTTGTAAGTTGTGTAGGAAGGACATTGCTTCATTTATTCTCAGTTTCACATCTTCCTTCATTGCAGTGAGATATTTCGTTTGTTACCTGTACAAATTAAAATCCTATTACCTGAAAACAAGAGAGACTCTATGTTGTAATGTGATTAAGGTGTGGCTATATGGTTAAGGCGTCAGATGCTGGTCTTAGGGACCTGGATACCCCCTGCAGGCCGAGAACAAAGATTGGCTTGTAGCCCAGAGCTCCTCGGGCGAGTCGTAGAAGACGACAAAGAAGGGGAAGCGGTTCTGTGCGAGCTCCCTTGCACTGAACCGGACTGTATATAGTCTTTATGCACCAAAAAGGCGGTTAGATTTATTTTTTTTCATCTGAAAGCGTTTGTCATTTACCGACCGTTTCAATGTGTTGTCTTTCATAGAGTCACCAAAGGTGTTCACTGAATCATCATCGACTAAGCTGATGATTATGTATATGCAACTGTGTTTTCCTGGAGGTAAGATTGTAGAGGAAGAATCGAAGTGATGTGGAAAGACTTGACAGAGAAGTGTATGAAAGAGGAATGTGAAGATGTGATGATGCGACGTGTAGGGTAAAGTGGAGGGCGGGTGTCCATGGCTTCAAATGGCCTACCCTGTCTGAGTGGGGAATGCTGCCTTAATACGCGCGTGTGTGTGTATTTCTGGAACAGTTCCAACAGCATCCTCTAACTCATCTATTTCTAACCGAATGATAATTGGGTGGGGTACAATTCATATCTCGACCAGCGCGATGGTTGTTAAGCCATCTGGGATCCTCTGATGCTCACGCTGTGCTGGAGTGTGGAGCGTGGAGTGCAGACAAAGTGAAGCTCGTTGGCTAATAATGTGCTCTTGAGTGTCGATCGACCGAGTAAAGGTAGAGTTATATTACGTGTTCAGCATCAGATTCCCATGTTCCAAACACGCGTGTTCCTAAAAGACTTTTCAGGAACGCATGTATTTGGAAGACAGTGGCGATGAATACCTGAAAATTGCATATTACATCTTTCCAGTCGTGTTTCCATTAACTGCCATGTAACTGCATGTAACTGTCTTACGGGATGACGCTTATGGGAACATCGATATTCGAACAGCTATGAAGGCGTGAAAATCATAAATTACATTTTCATCGTAGGATTCCGGCAACATGACCAGGACGTAATGTAACTCTGCGCTAAGATTGTAAGTGCGGTCCATCTGTATATGTTGAATCAAGAGCTCTGAAGTTAAAGCCATCAATTATTCAACGCAACTAAATAGCACTGTGCAGATGTGCAATTATTGTCTTCTGAACTTTTTCCTGTTGATGCCTCTGAATTGCCTTACAGTGGCATAGAGTGCAACCGTCTTTGTAGATAGTGCATTTTTGGTTTAACTTTTTATTGCGTCACTTGTTTATTGAGCAACAATTTTGTATTTTTTGTCATTTTAGACACCTTGGTCCACCTTTTAAATGTTCTGGTATACAATGTGGTGCTATGCGTGCAAGATTTTATTTCGTTTTATTGCTTTCTTTATGAAGGTACTTTTCCCGTACCAGTCCAGGTCACGAAAGGTATTTCTGATTGTGAGACTATTTTTTGATTGCTTCTTTTTAAATTAATTTTTATTACCGTATTAAAATTTGCATGTTCTACTTGTTGAGTTGCTTGCCAAAGCTAACATTGCTTCGTTCTTTTTATTTTCTGATCATTCTGTTTATTGTAAACTGTTTTGAGAATCATCCTTTTATTTTATTTGAAATCCTGAGAGCAAATTTACAAAGATCTGCAGTATGCTGTCTAAATTACATCAGTGTTTCTTAACCCTGTTTCGATAAGGTATTGCCTCAGAGTGTGATTTTCTTGCATCATTTTAGAAAATAAAATGTGAACAAATTTTTTAAAACCAGTTGAAAGAAATCATTTACCATTAGATACTCAATGTTGATTTTTACTTCATTTATGAGTAAAAACTCAATAAATAGATCTTCTGCAATTAATTTTGACAAGCAGTCCCAAGTCAAATTGAGCGAACAACTAGTTCTTGCCATTATACTACAGTCGGCTTCAGTAGAGCTGAAGATTAAAATTTATTTCTTTGTTCATTAAAGATAAAGTACGGAAAATATAATGAAATTCAGTTTTCCATTGTGATTTGATGGCATTGTGATCACTTTCTAGGTTTGTGATCACTTTCTATGACATGGATATGGACTTTCTATGCTAATTTTTATTTTTTAAGTCCTGCAGTGAGATCATTGCCTACGGTACGGGTACAGTGCCTGTAGTAATTCTAATAACTTTTAGTGACTTATAATGTAGAGTAGGGTATGGTACAAAAAAAATTAAGAAATGAACTGCTTTCAAATCAATAGTTACTAGTTGACACAATCTGCATGGGTTTGCTATGGAGTAGAACATGTGGATTTTACTGGTGCATGTGCTGGTTTGCACGACTGTATAGACTCTGTGACATGACTATGACTGTGTTGTACATGTAAATGCTGTCTTTCATGAACCGTGCCTCGTACTTATGTGCTTTTTCATAAATTTAAAGCAATCTTATCTAAGGCGAAGAGTCATGGTGTAGGGCAGGGGTTCCCAAAGTGCGGCATGCGTGCGACAAGCGGCACGCCATGACTTTTTAAGTGGCACGCGGAACCGTCGCTAAAAGTGCCACATTTGCACTCGTTGCGTGCCAATGTGGCACGCGACAGACAAACCACATATACACCCGTTGCTTGCCCCTTGCCGTTGCCTTGCATGGACTCTCGCTGGAGAAGCAATGTGCGGGCGACTTCCATTTTGAGTGGCATGTGAGGCTTTGCTGGACAAAAATGTGGCACGCAGTGGAAAAAGTTTGGGAACCACTGGTCTTGGGGTTAAACAGTCAGCAGAAGTAATGGATCGGGGGTTTAACCCCCGTCGCTGCCAGTTATGAAGCCATTGCCTGGACGCGAGGGTCAGTTGTTGTAGTCAGCCTACTCGGATAATTGGTTGCATTCGAGCATATAAATTAAGCTTCTGCCATCGCATTTATGAGAAACTGAAGCATAAAACTACATGCATCGAAATGCGGATTGACATGCATCGGGATGGATTCTAAGAGCAGTTTGAGACATTTGCTATAGCTACAGTATACAGGCCGTATTTTTAGTATTAATTTCATGTCAAGTTAGCTTATAAATATAAGTGGATGTTGTATGCGTCCAAGAATTGTAGTATTAGGCCTCATTAGTGCGATCTCTTGTAAGTATGACATGACCCTCATGGCTTGCTGGCATTGCACTGAAGCGTACGACGTTGGCATGCTAGCTGCATACTCACTTGCATGCTTGCTATCTGGTTGATTTCCTCTAGATGTATTTATGGAATGTCAGATTCTCCATATTAATACTGCTTGTTTTTAGCAGAACATATCTGCTGATTCTTTACTGATTTTAACTTTAGTAAAAATTTGTTAGCGATTGTGTTCATGTGCTGATTTTATCATTTGTGTGATCTTCCATTTGAGACTTTTTATCATTCACTTATATACGCTGGACAACATGAAAGTACCAATACGCTACTATTGCTAGGCCCAGGCTGTACTATTGCTGGTGCATTTACACTAGAGACAGAAGAGTAAGGTTGTGTGGTTACTATACAGACTGGCAGTTAGTTTTTTACAATGATGTTACATCTGAGCGGAGACCGGCCCGCTGCCAAAGAGGCGCGGTATAAATAGAAGACTATTCGCAGGCAGTTGGTCGGCAGTTCTCGCGGCCTTACAAGGGCGAGCTCGCTCCTTGTAGGGTGTGCCGATCTGCGTCGATCGCAAGATACAGCGCTAGCAGCGCCAGAGCTTGCAGCCGACCGCTAGCAACTCTTGCAGGCTACGGGCGCTTAGCCCAGAGTATAAGAAGAGACTGCGCGCTCCGAAAAGATCTCTTGAACTACTAAAACTTCTACTACTCTCTATTTCTCTACTCCTAACCTATCTACTTCTAATGAAGGAATCCGTGTGATTAAATTAAAGAGCGATACGTACTTACGCCTTCGAGTGCTCGTTATAACGACTAGATTCCCCAGAACTAAACTAAATTAACTCCAATAAGACAACTTCGAAAGTAACATTCAAGTTATACAGAAGACATTGCTATGTAGAATCGTACATGCGTTTAAAAGTATATCATGAATTGTTTTACATATCGGGAGCATTTTCTAGACTCTTGTCTTCAAGTCACTGTTCATTGTTCAATAATAACAGTAATAATAATAATATCCAAGCCAATTTACTACAGCGCCATTTCCAGTCCAGGGGCCGTAGTCACCATAGTCGCGACTGCCTAGTTCGAGCGAGTTTTGAGGTGACTCCAGCTAAATTGCCAATGCTGTGCATGCGTTTTGGATGGCATGACCTCAAACCTCGCTCCAGCTAGGCAGTCGCGTATATGGTAATTACGGCCCCAGGGACCAATCTAGGGCGCTTTACAATCAAGTGATGTTATTTAATCCAGACACTGCAGCATGAGGTATCTGTGTAGCAGACATCCTGGAGTCGGCCTGCATTTAAATAGATCGCAACTCAACGTGAATGTTTTGCTTAAATGAATTCTTGATTTTCAGAAAATTATGCGTCATTCATTCGTTATATTCAATAATCAAAGAATTACGCGGACACAAATCTAACAAAAAAATGTGTTCTAACAATATGTCATTTCTAATTTCTGTAGCAAGGTTGTGCTTACAGCTTGATGCCAAATCTAGCTTGCCCACTTTGTTTTTTCTTCAAACTGATGGCATAACTAATTATATTTGGAGTGTTGCACAAGACTTCTACAACCAAGTCTTGCATCGTGCGTGTTAAGTGTGAAGGAGTTCTGCGACTAAGTCTTGTATGCTGCATGTGCAGTGTTGTGTCTGCAGGTGGCAAGCGCAAGACGAGCAAGTCGGCGGACAAGGACGAAGTGTTTCGACCGGCGATTGTCATTGACTCGGACAAAGGTGCGCCTCGCGCATGCACTTACATGCATCATACATGTATCATGCATGTACAGTATACATGCATGCTCACACATGCATGTACATTTGTCATCGACTGCAATGCGCTGATTGTAACGTTGCGCTCGAACTATTAGCTGCAGAGTTGTTTATGATTTAGTTGTCATGTAAATGTAGGAATCTTCAGTTCAGTGCTAAGCTACAAGGCATCGTGAGTATAAAGTGCAACAACGTATAGTATAATTTGAATGATTTTGATTGTTGGATGCAGGGCTCGAACTGCCAGTCGCTAAAATTGCCGAAAAATAATTCTTTGGGCAGTGGACAGTTGACAGTTTTTTTTCCATATGGCAAAAGCCTATGGCAATTTTTTTTTTATCGTTCGTTCTTAGAAGCTCAATTACTGGCTCTATGGTGATGAACAGAGCAATGTCATGTCCCAGACATGACATTAAACTGCCCGGCAGCCCTGCCCCTGCTGCCGCTATAGGGCAGGACGAAGCGTGTGGCCGAGTAGTCTAAGTCGCGGTCTCGGATGACGAGTGCGGTGGTTGCCGATTCGAATCTCGGCCGCGGCAAATATTTTGTGTCACTTTGTGCACCCTTTGGCAAGGGTGGTTTAAATTCGTCAATCACAAGTGTTCCTACGATGCCTACCAGATACGGTGGAACCACCACCAGCGTCCATCAGCTGGTGAAATGGGAAATCACCTTTTCCCCGCAAGGGGCTAAAACAACAACAACAGAGCAATAGATTTGATATATTCCAGTGCACCAGTAGGGAACAAATGTGTAAAAAATTTGGTCCAAAAAAAGTCTTTTGGTACATTTTTGCTAATTTTTTTTAAGACCCAAATCAGGCTCTGGTTGGATGAGATGTCTCGGTTCCAGTACTCTGATCTAATAAATCTAGTGAATCTGATAATGATATTGTTGTATAGTGCTTTAATTTTTAGAAAGATATTTTATTTTCATTTTTAGAAATCGGTTGAAAAGCATTGCAAAAATTTCAAGTTCTTCCATGCAGATATGTATCAAGCAAATTTTCAGATTTTTTGCATTTGGTGAAGATGTTTATATCTATTATATTATTTTTATTTATTCATTTATGAAATTTTGTCAATCTGTCCTGCAGACTCTGGTTGAAAATTTGCCCATTACCTAGACGATGTAGCAAGAAATTGCTCTGTTCTGTTAGTGGTCTGACACTGCTCTGCGCACTGCGCAGTGACAGGCCGTGCTCCCAGTTGCATGTTAAACACTCGATGATTGGATATCAGATATCCATGGTTGGTGCATCAGATGGCAATTCTACTATCATTGTGCATCTTACATAAAGAAGTTATTAAAATTCACAAATATGTTCAAATAGTTTCAAAAAGAGTGGACTGTGTCCGGCGAAATTTTTGTTTGCCAGCAGTTAGGGATAATTCCTTAGTTGATGGTCTTTTTGCAGGCAATGACTCGAGTCGTTCGTCAGTGTCCACCGACACTCATGACGACCCGCAGGGGGTGGGGTCAGGGGGAGTGGGAGGCAGGCACAGAAACAACGGGGCACCGCGGGACACCGACGATGCACCCACGCCACCCACAGGTGCTCCATAGTGTGCGCAATAATTGCGTGTTCTATTTGAGCCCCTTATGGCGCATTCACATTACATCTTACCGCAAATCTTGTCACAAGATCTTCCCGCAATATGCCCGCAATCCACTCGCAAGATGCTATCGTTTTCCCGTCGTGTTCAGCGACGTCGTCTTCCCGCAAGGCGCGTGTTCCCGACGGTGATGGTTATATTGTGGTTATATTACATTTACATGGTGATTAATGGGAAGGCGGCGGGAAGATGTGATGTGAATGCACGCGTGTTCCCGTAAGTGTCGCCTTCCCGCAAGGCGCGTGTTCAGGGCCGCCTCGTGGTAAGATGGCTCTTCCCGCAAGAGACCCGGAAGAGAGCTGGGAAGAGAGCCGCAAGATGTAATGTGGACGCGCCATTAGATGTTCTCAGGCCTGTCTATGGACACAAAGCATGAGTTTTATATGATTTTGTTTTCTACTTTGCGTGTTAGAATTTGTATTTATATCGCAATTTAGTTGTGCCGATGTGCGTGCGTTGAAATTCGTTCTTCAGTGATCTGGTTTGTTGAACCTTTGCTAGTTCTTCAATTGTCAAGTTTTTCAGAGCACTCATCCAACTGAACATGAGAATCTTGTTTCGATATTTCTTGCTAATTGTTACGATTCTAGAATTTAGTTCCTGATCGGTTGATTTCTAGTGGCTGGGCGCTACTAGTATGCTTCTGCATGTAGGAAGTATACTGGTGGCAAGTAACTACTACTAGTCAGTTGCACTACGGTAATTGAGTCAAACATTGGCATAGCCAGTGATGATGATGAACTCGGTCTGTGTGAGTTGTACCTGATAGCTTCTTAATCGCGTTTATAAATCTCAATTTAAGGTGGCTTCAGTGTCAACGTTGATAGACTAGTTAATAAATGGCAATCAAGTGCACTAACGTTACTAATTCTGATCATTGATCAACAGATCAGATTGTACTCTGAGCGGTGGGCAGTCGTTATTGAGCCAGTGTTTGTTGTCTTCGTTTGTTCTTTGAGCGGTTAACAGCTATCATTGAGCCGCGATCCTTGTGTCTGCAGTCCCTGAGTCGACTGACGACATCCTCGCCAAGTATCGCAAGCGAGCCGTGGACAGCGCTGCGCCACCCACGTCCAGCGCCCCTCCTGGGGGGGCAGTGGGCGGGGGCGTGGGAGGGGGCCTGCCCCAGCAGGGCAGTGTGGCTGAGGAGGAGGATGGACCCCCGGCCTATGACCCCAGCAATCTAGAGACGTGCAGGGCCTTCCTTGACGCCAAGCGCAAACTTAGACTCGTCCTCGGCAATGCTGACTTCCAGGTAGAACGCAGAGTTTGCTTGAACATTTTCTATGTTATTAGGAAATGAAAGAATTATGCCCATTACTTTGCTGATATACTTTATAATTAACTGCCAATCCCAATAATGCTGAGGTCGATTTATTTTATATTTTTCAACTTAATTAAATATTTTTTACTGGTCTGTGTAAGTGTTGTAGATAGTTGTACAATTGAGCTGATCAATGTATTTTCAGCTGACCACAATAAAGTGATTATTTTGAGGACTAATGGTTTTTCGAGAAATTAGTGGTGAGCTCCATTTGTCATCTCTAAGCCGTAATTGAGCGTAACACTCTGCTGAGCTTGTGATATCGGCCTCTAGTGTTATTGAGCTCCGCTGCTGTTCTGTATTCAACTTTTGTTGCTGCTGCTACAAGCTGCTTCTGCTTGCACACTGCATGCTATTCTGCATGCCATGCTGTTGCTGCTGCATGTCATGCCAAAAGCCATGCTGCTACTGCTGCATGCCATGCTGCTACTGCTGCATGCCATGCTGCTACTGCTGCATGCCTTGCTGCTGCGGCATGCCATATTGCTGCAATGTGCTATGCTGCTGTTGCATGCCACACTGCTGCTGCATGCCATGCTCTGACTGTTGCATGCCATATTGCTTGATCTCAGACGATGCAGACGAGTCACCCTCCTGCTATGGGGGGAGGCCTCCTATCAGTGAGGGTGCCCCCCGCCGCCGCCGTGGCTGCTGGGGGGGGTGAGGGCGTGGTGCCCGCCCCAGCCCCCCCTCAGCGTGAGAACGAGCTGGTGCTGCTGCTAAAGCTGCAGCTGGCGGAGGCGATCAACCTTCAGGACAGGGACCTCATTGCGCAGCTCCACGAGACCATCCGCTGTCTGCGCCAGTTTGACGCACCACAGTGAGTGTCACCCACTCACACACTCACAGCCACTCTGGCAATATAACTAACTGCCTTTTGTCGTCCATGCTTTCCATATTTTCACACAGGTTAGGCGTTTTGCACCCTCGTAAGGACTGCAGGAGCATGCTTATTATGGCCGGATGCCCTCCTGATGCCTACCAAATAAATTATCATCTGGCACAGGGTTATCGGCTGGTGACACTTGTGTGTTTAACAGCCTTGTTGAAGGGCCTGTAAGGTATGGTTTAATTTGAAGGATTATTATAACGATAAAATTTGCAACTTTAAACAGCAGTTTTTTAGTGAAAATTAAATTTTACTTTTTGTCCGTGAGAGCTTAGTACGTAAAATGGACAAGCTAGCTTTGACTTTAAGTTACAACTGACAAGTTAGCCCACGGTTGTAGTTAAAGCTGGAGTTGGTAGAATAGTTGTTGGTGGTAGGACGAGGAAGAGTTGTTAGGACCGTTGTTGGTGGTAGGACGAGGAAGTGTTGTTACGACAGTTGGTGGTGGTAGGACGAGGAAGAGTTGTTAGGACAGTTGTTGATGGTAGGACGAGGAAGCTGCTGCGCACGATGCGTGAGGAGTACCGGGGTCGCTCGCAGTACATCGCGTACCTCGTGCGCTGTCGCCAGGGGCTGCTCTGCTCACTCGCCCTGCTTGACAGACAGCTCGTGCGCATCCAGCGGTCTGTAGCCTGCGTCTGTCGGTGTCGCCCTGTGTCTTTTGTCTGTCTTTCTTAACGTTTCTCTTTGACGGTATGCCTGTCTGGATGATTGAAAGGAAAGAGCGGGCCTGGAAGAAATATAGATAGGAATGATAGACGATTTGATTGAGAAGAAAACATATGGAGTGCTGAAGAGAAGGGCCGTGGAAAGGTCGGAGTGGAAAAGTTTAATGCCAGGGACCTGCCATGCGGCAGCACACTAGAAAGAGAGAGTATGCCTGTTGGTTGTTGCCGTGTTTATGTGTGCATTTCTCTTTCAGTGTTGCTCTCTCTCTGTGTGTATGTCTCTTTCAGTACCCTATGTGTGCTTGTTTCATTGTTACTCTGTGTTTCTGTGCTTGTCTCTCTCAGTGTCGCGCTACCCCTGCAGGCCAGGGAACAATGAATTGCTTGCAGCCCAGAGCTCCCCGGGCTTGTCGTAAAAGGTGACTAAAGAAAAGGGGGAGCGGTTCTGTATCAGCTCTCTTGCACAGAACCGGACTGTATATAGCCCTTGTGTGCTACACGCGATCCCTATACTACAAAAAAACAGAACAAACTCTCGGTGTCGCTCTGTGTCTGTGTGTCTCTCTCCCAATGTTGCCGTAATTTATTTTTATATATGCTATTTACAATTTACATACATGATGTATATGTGTGCCTGTCTCTCTCATTGTCGCCCTGTGTCTGTGTGGCGCAGGGACAAGACAGTCGTCAACAAGTACCTGCTCTCAGTTCTTGTGCGACTGTTCCTCGAGGAGAAGGAGAAGTCCGTCATGATGTTCATCTCTGACTTCCAGAAGCTCAGTCTCTCCGACGAGAAGGTCACACTATGATTCTTTCAGCTGCATTATTCTCTCATGTTTCTTGCAATGCACTTCTGTTGGTATCAATCTCAATCTGGGCACAGAACTTGGGTAGTCACTTATGATTCAGTGAGCTTGGTTCACATCTCAATCATGCAAGAAAGAACCAAGCCCATGAAACGAAGCTGACGGCTTGCTTTTACCTACAGCGTACTGGCAACCTTTTACCTACGTGACAAGGGAGGCCAGTCGGAGGATGGTCACTCACAGGAACATGTAGCAGGTAGAGGATCGAGATGTAGCAGGGGATCAAAGATTGATCTCCAGAATACGATATCAGAATATGACTTCAGCAAAGATAACTTCCAGAGAAAGAATTTGATCAAGAATATATATAGAATTATAAATTAATGAAATTGTAAATGTGGTAAATATGTATAATTGATCAATTTTTTAAAAATTATTATCAAAAATTAGTTATCCTAGTGAACTTGATATGCATTGTGTTGTGTAGAACGATCTGGTTGAAACATTCCTTGCTCATCTCCGACAGCAGATGGAGGAGCATTCTATCTGGCAGGGTGAGTAACAGATGGACAAACATTCTATCTAGGGGGATGAGTAACAGATGAACGAACATTCTATCTGGCAGGGTGAGTAACAAATGAACGAACATTCTGTCTGGCAGGGTGAGTAACAGATGGACACACTCCCTGGCAGGGTGCACCACACTCGTCTCGATTCTACAACTATCGTCCATAGTTCAAACAGCAATCACTTGTTTCTGCCGTTGCTTAACTTAGTTGCTAAAGAGCAACTGGAATGATTGTTGTCATCAGTTTTATTGAATTAGTTATTTCTTGGGCGCGAAAGATGATATAGTAAGACATGATTAGTACTAAGACATCAAAGTATACAAGTTAACTAATAGTGTCCTATTCGTGTAGAAGCGCCCTGTGGTGTCTACGGTCGTCACACCACTGATAAATATAACTAAATGTCTAAATTTATAGAACATCTACAGATATTGTTTGTAACGCAGTCTTTCATTGGTAGATGAGATCAGCTGCATTAGGGCATCAATAGAACAGTTGTCTACTGTTTGCATTCAGTTGCGAGTGAGAGTCAACTGGACGAGGCGCGGCTATTAATAGAACGCAGCGTGATGAGTCATATCTACACTCATGCAATGTTTCCCAACGGGGACGGAGACATCATGCGGGACCAGTGAGTGAGGGGGGTCATACTATTCAGGGGTCGGGCTATTAGTTCATTAATGCGAGCATACTGTACAGTATGTTAGTTTGGATTTGTTATTGGCAAAGAAGAAGCTTGTTCATGCTGCAATAAGTTTTGTGCCACAATGAGTTTCATGCCACAGTGAGTTATATACCACAATGAGTTATATGCCACAGTAAGTTATATGCCACAATCAGTTATATGCCACAATGAGTTTTATACTACAATGAGTTATATACCACAATGAGTTATATGCCACAATGAGTTATATGCCACAGTGAGTTATATGCCACAATGAGTTATATACCACAATGAGTTATATACCACAATGAGTTATATACCACAATGAGTTATATGCCACAATGAGTTATATGCCACAATGAGTTATATGCCACAATGAGTTATATGCCACAATGAGTTATATGCCACAATGA